>JAHDIT010000103.1:0-47598 GCA_019232045.1 Ogataea degrootiae
GGCATGCCCTGTCTCATAGAATTCACGCTCCGGATTACATAACTAGTTGTGCGAGCATGGGAGTTGCAAAAATTTGATATTGATTATGTCATAAATGTACACCTTTTTGTATGGCCATTACGTGATTTGCTCTGTCTATACCAAAGTTTGCTCTGTCCTTACCAATTCCCAATATCCTAATCTCTATTACAAATTATGATGTATAACCATTAAGGTATAGCAACTGAGGTTAACGATTTAGAGTGGAAAGATAACGATAATATTAAAGTAATTAATTTTGTTAGAATAGCGTTATGATAAAGGATATTTGGAAAAAGGCAGAAGGTATACGAGGACTGCATATGTAAAGTGTTGACAAGTTGACTTCGGGAGACGGATTGGGAAGTTAAGTCTCAGAAAATGTTGAGTTTTATTACATGAAGCCAAACAAGGTTAAGTATTTGATGGAATATAAATTGATTAAAGAGGGAAGAAGAACACAATGATTAAGTGGGTTGCTTTGAAGTTATATTAGCAATAGTCTGGGAGATGGAATAAAAGAGATTTAAGCAGGAAAAAAGGGTTATTCTAGTGGAGTTAGCGCCACAAAGTGGATGTCATAGGAGAAAAAGCTGAAGAGAAAGGAATCGGACAGGTCAATTAACCAGCTTAACGGCTCAATTGCAAGCTAAAACCAGCGACTCAGCCGCTCATTTCATAGGTTTGTGGACTCAGATAATAGTGGTGTAGGTCTGGTGGCTTCAACGCACAGGAAAAGATGTGGGCAGCGACCATGGGTCTCAGCACCTACTGCAAATATCCCCCAGTCTGAAAGATGAGCATGTTGAAGAAGTCTAGTCTAGTGGATAACAAATGAGAGCTATGTGATGGCTGACATGAGGCTCATAAGCCTCACAGGCCGCTAATAATGCTTCGCTCCTCTCATGAATATTAGAATACGCCATTACAGTAACACACAAACAAGTAATAATCCAATGATAAGCTAGTAACAGAAAGCAAAAACATATTAAAACCCAGTCCAATAAGAAAATTAAATCTGCTTGCGAAGTCTGACTATCATTCTACTTAAGCAGGCTTTCAGGTCTTCCACATTTTCTACTTTCACTTTGTTCAAGTTGTTGGTCACTTTATAACAATCAGCCATCCCATGATGGTAAATCAATTCATGGACCTGCTCAGCAAAATGCTCATAAGGTTCTAAGACTAGCCAAACAAAATTCAAAAATGGTCTCAAAGATTCATACTTTAAAGAAAATAAACTTAGAATTTGTTTAACAGTGTCCGTAAGTTGAACATGAGTTAAATTATCGACGTCGTATAACCGTAA
Source organism: Ogataea degrootiae (assembly GCA_019232045.1). Classification (NCBI taxonomy): domain Eukaryota; kingdom Fungi; phylum Ascomycota; class Pichiomycetes; order Pichiales; family Pichiaceae; genus Ogataea; species Ogataea degrootiae. The sequence goes on from JAHDIT010000103.1 coordinate 1,328, forward strand.
CAAATGATACCGTGACAAATCGTATTCTTTCAGTCGGTCTTTTTTGGTACCCAATTTTGCATTAGCGTTTTGTAGTTTATTGATTAACTTTGAAATCTGGCTTTCTAAAATCAAGGTTGTTTTTTCAATGTTCTGGTATTTTACAAGCTTACTGGTCTTCGTATTGAGTTCACTGACTAGTTTCTCGTTGGCTTTCTCTAACAGCAATATCGAATTTTTGCTCTTTTCGTTTAATTCATCAATTTCAACTCTTAGAGACAGATTGTTCTCGTGAGATTTCAGGTTAAAATTGTTGTGAGCTTGTATTGTGGTCAGCAATGATCGAATTTTCGTTTCCTTTTCGTCCAGCCTAATATTCAACTCAGTTGTAGTTTTGTCCAGCATTTCAATTCTTTCTAGTTGTTCTTTCAAGACTTGACTTTTTTCATCGATTTCTCTTTTTGATTCATTGACTTCTTTTTTTAATTGAATGATCTCTAGATCTTTAGAATATTCCAACTCTTCCAGTTTTTGAAGTAATCGATTTGCAGCCTCATTCGACTTCCTTTGGGTATATTTTTGTGACTCATTTGCCTCTGATACTTGTTTTTCTAGCATAGCCACTTTGCTCTTTAAATCATGAATGACGTTGCTAAATTCACAGTTTGATTCAGCCAATTCGTCGAATTTTCTTGTGAAATTCACAGTCATATTCTCAGACTCACCCTTAAAAGGCGTGGACCTGGTTAAATTTTGGTGCAAAACTAAAATAATCCGTTGTAGGTTTCGATTTTCAATTTCGTTATCTAAATTGTTAAGTTCAATTAACTGATCTTTCAGTAAGTTAATATTGGGTTTCTCTTTGTTCTCTTCAGTGCTTACCAAGATATCATTGACGTGCGGTTGATTTTCAGGTGATCGGTAAGCAAAATGTCTTTGAAGAGGTCCCAATTTCCCACTTTCCATCAAATTGTCAGCTCCACCTTCTTTTAGATCAATTGAGGAATCAATATTCTGAATAGGTTCATTGTGAAGTAAATTCATTTCTTCGTCTATGAACTCTATACTAGGTTTGCTAATAGTATCAACCATGGACTTATAAGCATAAGAATGCTTTGATGTAATAGAAACCACATCAGAACAGTCATCGTTTGGAAAGTACGTATTTGAAGGGTGATATTTTGTGTTAGACTCTTGCAAAACGCCATCATTTCCATAGGAGATGGAGATGCCAGTCGAAATCCTTTTGGACAATTCATTACTGCAAATATGTTCACCCGTGCCATTCACTGATTGTTGGTCAATTGAGAAAATCTGAGCCTGGTGACTTTTTAGGATGTCTTGTTTCTTATTCTACAAATTTTAAGAGATTTCAAACGTTAGTATTTTACCAAAAACGAATATTATGTAATTGGGGACAAATCCAGTTATGGGTGCTTTTATACATTAACCGATTTGTGTAACTTCGGATGCTTATTTAATTTAAAAAGTTTATCATTCAGGTCAGGTTGGGGTTCAGCCTTACTGATATTGTTGCTGTTGCTGATATGGTTGCCAGGATTAACCCTTTCAGGATCTTGAACCTTTTGGGCTTGTTTTCTTCTGAAGGCTTCAAGTTCTCTATGTTGCCCTCTCCACATTTTCAGTTATATGTCAGTAAAAGTATGGGTACGCTTTGCTTTCAACCAAAGGGCTTGCAGGATTCGGTGGGAAACTCAAGTTAATAAAAACCCAAATGGTGTTTTGGTTGGTTTATAGAAGTCGATTTTCCTTCTAATTGGGGCTTTTTACGGCTGTGCAATAGTTAACAACCAGTACTCAAAGAGGGATAAATACAATCACAAGTAGTTATGACTATCTAGTTGATAATATATAACCCTTTTGCGTGGTCAGATTGTTTTATATTGTCACATTAAATCGAGTAATGTTTTGCAATTGTGAGAAACTCAAAAAGAACTCACGAAACGGTAGAAATTAGAGAGATTCACAAAGTTTCAAGAATAAAGATTCATACAAAGACCTTTTATATAGCACAAGTAATAAGCAAAAAAGGCTAAAGCTAAATAAAGTAAGTTTTGATTTCTTAGTAGATTAAATATGAGAAATGTTATGCATAGCAATATAACCAATTTATATTCATCTTTAATCGTTAAAATTCCAATTCATTATCATCGTTAACATCACCACCATCAATATTATAAAACTCACTTCCAAAATCATCATCGTTAACATCAAGACCTCCATCTTCTTCTTTTTTGATATCATGATGATGAGGATCACTAGTTTCCAGATCGATATCAATATCAATATCAATGCCGCTCTTTAAACTGCTGTTTATCTTGTCATGAGTTTTTGAGTCCAATGATGAAGAGCTTGTTGCAGTTAACAATAAATCGCCACCACCGTTACTGCCAACACCACGACCACTAGCACCCGTTGTTGAGTTGGCAAAGTTCATTGAATTATTGCCACTGTTTATATTACCTCCTGATGAGTGCAACATTAGATCAGGGGTAGTTGGAGAATTTTCGTTATACTGATGATGGAAAGATTCCAGTATTGGTGATTCAATTTTCATTAACTCGCCATCTCCAAAGTTTGGTGTTGATCCAGAGAGATGATGATGGGAATGATGAAGTGGGTTCAAGCCATGCAAGTGTTGATTATTCAGACTGTTGTAACCACCTTGGTGATGTTGTTGAAGTGATATATTGCTGTTGTTGTCATTACTGTTAGCCTGGCCGCTGTTCTGCAATGCTAACGAAGTAGAAAAATTTTCGTCTTGAATAGAAGGTGTGTTCATTGAAGAGCTGTGTTGTTGTTGATGACTTTGAATACTGTAAGGGGAACCGATGATAGTGCTGCTGTTTCCTTGATTATTGTTGGCATTGGTATTTGGAATTGGAGAAATTATTGGCTCTAAAATTGGATGTTCAGTTGATGGACCAGGAAACGTAGAATGGGAAATTGATTGACTGAATGAAACAACAGATGAGTTTAAATATTGTAAGTACTCCAAACCACCGGTTAAAATATGAGGAACTTCGGATCCACCTTCACCAACAAACGCATTAACGACTTGTTGGCCTTCACTGAAATCTTCACAAATTGACCATTGATTCAAGTTTTCTTTACCAGTTGCTGGGTCTCTTAAGAAATGAACCGCAAACTTAGGAGATGTTGCCAATTGAATTTGCAACTGAGCAGTTGTTGATTCTGGGGATTCTTCGTCTTCTTCATTTTCATCAGCTTCATCGTTTTCATTAGTGGAAAGTTCAATATCTTCATCAATTTCCTCGTTTTGAAGGATATCCTCATTTTCTTTCTTTGCAAAATTCATATTCTTATCCTCTTCATCCGATTTGGAAGAAGTCTCGGCGTAAACATTTTTATTCTTCTTTTTATTTTTCTTGCTGTAAGAAGTTCTTGATCTTGATGTAATTGGCCTTTGAGTTTGGTAGTTAATTAGAGAACAACTCAAGATGTTTGCAACTGGATAGAATATTCTAAACAAAACCTTTTCGTTTTGAAAGACACCAGAGAAGAAGTAGTTCAACTCGTGATCCTTCTTCGACATGACAATCAGTAAGTCAGTAGTCAACATCAAACTGTTCAACAACCTCGGTGATAAATTATGCAAATTGTTTAGTAAATCAGCACTAAAATAACCAGACTTTATTCTTTGCCATGGACCCACTGAAACCGATAAACAGTCTATTAAACTATATTTATCATTAATCTCAATTGGAATTTTAGCTCGATTTTGCAAATTGTTTAAAAGCTCGCTTTTCTTGAATGGGAACCCACTGTTATTAGTGTTGTTGATACGAGTACCAGCTTCTCGGTATGAATCTCCACCATTGAATGTAAACGTGTTATGTTTATTCGATTCATCACCATTGCTTTGATGTAACTTTTCAATTTTTCTGGCTTTGGCTCTTCTATTTTGAAACCATATTCTAACAGATCTTTCACTCATTCCAGTTTTAGATGAGATTGCCTTACGAACTGAAGTGTTTGGATTAGAGTTCTTGTTGAATTCAGCAATTAATAAAGCTAATATCTCACCAGAGGCCCTTGAACGTCTTGGTAGATTTAAATTTGGATCATCTGATTGTAATGATTCTCTTGCAGATGATGATGATGAAGGTTGCTGTTGAATCCCTGTACTTGACAAACTTGCACTAGAGTTGTTTTTGGAGCTATTATTAGTGTTTGAGCCAAAATGGGATGACTCTTGGTTAACGGCCTTATTGGAGAAAGTTGCACTGCTTTTTGGTTGCTGTTGGCTGGTGCCAAAAGCATTTGAACCAAACTGGAAGGCTTCGTTGTCATCTAACAAATCAGGTTGGATAGAGTTGGTGCCAAAATTATCAAATGGGGAGAAATTTGTCGGTGCATTGCTAGGGAAATTATAAGAACTTTGATGTTGAAGGTTAGCATTGGAAGGTTGATTTTGAATAGAATTAGAGTTCAAAGAAGATTGGTAATTCAGCATATGATCATTATTTGAACCAGCAAAATCAAAGTGGGTGGCATCTGAACTCCCGGGCGTTGCTGTAAAATCTTCAGGGTTTGAGTTCATATTTTTTGGAGTGTCTAGAAATTCAAATGGACTATGTGAATGCTTATAGATGGTTATCGGATAGTAAAGTGGAATATGTGGAGTAAGCTCGATGCAATTGAGTGTGAATTAATTAAGTGGAAAGAAGTAACCGATTGAATACCAATCCGAATTGATACAATAATGAGATCTAGTTGTACAGAGTTTGGGGATGATGATGACCTTGACACTGGGAACACAGTAATGGCGATTGATTTGGTTGTACGGTGAGAATTGACAGTCCTGGATACAGATTAAAGAGTATATTAGCGAAATAGACTTTATTGGTAGTCTTGCAAGCGTGTTGGTTGATCGACAAACAGAAGGGTGTGTCAAGCGAATAGTAGATGGATACAGGAAATGGTTGATGGCCATCCAACCAACAAATCAACGTGCAAACAGGAAACAGGAAACAGAGACAAAACAAGCACTTTGGGAAAATGGCTGGCTGCGAAGCGGCGTCGATTATTTGTTGAGGAAGTCAAGCATCGATCGACGTGTAATAATCGGGAGGGGCTTTCCGAATTGGGAAGTGTGGGTGGTATGGTATATACTTGTATACTGTTAGGAGAACATACAATTAAATACAAACACGTAGATACATAACTATAGGAAACAGATTGCACGAGGCAACTATGCAAAGGTATAAGCGTAGTATTGAACTTTCAATCCACCATCACTGTCTCTGATGAATCTACCCTTACCAATAAAGTTGATATCATCAACCCACTTCTCACTCTTTAGAGAGTCATCCAAGAAGAATTGTGGGTGATTGGTAACATATCCGTCATCAAATTCCATAAACGACTTTTCCTTGCCAACAACAGCATTAACTTTATCCTTGAATTGAACGACACCAGTGTAATGAACAAATCCCTTTGGTTGACCAGCAAAATTCAAGTATAATCTGCAGTCTAATTTGCCAACTGATGGGTTTTTGGAATCAAATCTAATATCATCAGCACCAGCTTCAATGGTTGCATCAAATGGGAATTTTTCATCTAATGATTTAATGAAACCACCAGTGACAACAACGTTAGTCATTGAGATGGAAGAAGTCGAGTATTGTGGACATGGTTCAGCGGCATCGATGTGGAAGAATAAGACTGGCTTCAAACCTGGTATCTTAGAGGCTGGAAATTCTTGGGACATTTTGATGATAAAAAGTAAATTGTAGTCGTTTTGTTTGGTGATAGGGTTAAGTGATAGAAAAGTGAGGCTTTAGAAATTGAAATGGAGAGATTTTAGCAGGTTTTTATATTCTCGGTACTGGAGGCATTAAGATGCGGTGACTTGTTAGGAATATGCCGAAATGTGGTGAGGTGATTTTGGGCTGCGGGTAGGAGTAGTGTAACATGGGCGAGGTGGAGGTGTTGGGTGGAATTGGTTATGAAGCACACAGTTATGGTGGTGATTTATAATGATGAACAACAGTTTATGAATCAATATGTTTGGTGATTAAGGTGGGATTATCCCGTGCGTCAGTTGTTTTGTTTCACGAAGGAAGAGATTTGTTGGTATAGGCTATCACCACGAAGAGAAGCACATACTACTGTAGGGGTGCCACGCCGCATTAATTCACCCCAGAAATTGCGGAGATGCTCTCTGTCAACCTTTATCTTTATCTGTACTTATCATCCATCCAATTTATGATGAAGAATAGAATGGTTTTGACCAGAATTCCGGTTTGACTCAATTATATGGCCTTGCGGAGTGATTACAAGTTCTCGTTTGTGGCCCACTCTCAGTGTGCACGTACACTTCGTCTACTACATTTACTGTAAGTATCTATTCCAGCTAAGACACTATTACCAGGATCAAAAAGGGTATTGGCGTTATGGAATAAACAATGTATTTAAATATAGTTATATCTTGTGTCTTTTTAGTTTGTATCCTCGAATCCCATGTTGTGTGTCAAGTAACTGACACAGGAGCAAAACAAGGATTATGCTCCCTATAATTTTCCTTCTGTCGCTGACATAATCCACCCTGAGACACGAAAAATCCCCATTAACACAAAGTATGGAATCCAGTTCAAACATCATAAATATATCTATCTTAACATACACACATAAATATAGTTTAGAGCTGATTGATATCAACTGAATAAATAAGCATAATTTAAACATCTCATCTGTCATGGCATCGCTTAAAAGAGAACGTGACAAAGAAAACCACATTGAAAATACCAAAAAGGTCAAGAGGGAACCAGTAGTGGAAACACTACAAAGGCACATGTCTTCCATAACTGTCACACCAGCTAATATAACAAGTGCCATCGAACAAGTTCCAAATGGGTCATCACGACTAAATTCCACTGAAGAGGTCGAAGGTGACAATAATGACTCTGATGATGATTCGTCTGGATCTGACTCTTCTGATTCGGCATCAGAATCAGAATCAGAATCCAGTTCAGATGAGGATCAAGATCAAGAGTCTAGAATTACGTTAACAGAAACAGAAACGTTCGAACTAACAGCCGGATACAGGGAATTGGACAACTCGTTACAACAGCAGCGTACAGAGGTTGCTAAAGGAGAAGGTGTAAAGCTGGTTACCAAGTCTTTAACAAGAGCAGATGAATTGTTTTCAAGAACCAAAACATCAATTCAAGCAAGCATAGTAGCTAAAGACTCAGCAACATTGAGAGAAATTGGTGCTCAGGCTAAATTGGTGATGAGAAATTTAAAGCTGGGTAGATCTGATAGAAATTTAGATTTCAATGAATTTGCAAGAAATTTTGTTTCATTTTTTAGTACTGCTAGAAATGAGGATGATATGGTGAGTCAGTTCGACAACGATGATATATCTGACAGAAATTTAAAACGGTTTGATTGGCGTGCAGCAGGTATGTTGTTCACCAATTGTTCTAAGAAAGCTGCCACTATGGATTTCTTGTTAGGTCCATTGGAGATTAAGAAAAAGGTGCGAAGTGGTAAGGTCAGAGCTGCTGATGATTCTAAATCGAGTTCGTTGAAGACGGCAAACAAGAAATCAGCAAATGAGCTAATGGATAAAGATAAGCAGGATGATACAACTTTGAATACTGAAAGATGTTTCCAAAAAGTGAAAGATTTGAGAATGGAAAAGATTCCTTTGTTTGAGTTTTTCATCAATCCAAATTCGTTTGCTAAATCAGTTGAAAACTTATTTTATACTAGTTTTTTGTTTAATCACGGCAAGATCATTTTAGGAAAAGATGAAAATGGGTTGCCTTACATTCAAGAAGCTACTCCCGATACTTGGAAGAACCACCATAGACATCTAAACAGGGATGATGCTAAATCTCATATTATATTTAAAATGGATCAGGATACTTGGTCAAATTTAGTCAAGACTTACAAAATTACAGAGCCATATTTGGACTGATCTATATATATACATACAAGTGTATTTTAATTTTTATGTACAACAGTCTATAACTAATTATTTTCTATTCGTTATTCGCTAACTTCGTTTCTTAATCCATCCATCTAAATCTAAAATCTCACTCAGTGGCCATTTAGTAGTCACGGAAGTGTTCAACCCTGTAGTATAACCAGCTTCAAAGAGTTCAATTCCAGCCCAGCCGATCATAGTTGAATTATCAGTACACAGTCTAAGTTCAGGGAAATAATAATTTCTGATTCCTATTGGTGTCAGTTGTTCTTGTAACATTTCTCTTAAAACCATATTTGAACTCACACCCCCCGAGCAAACAAAATTTTCGATTTTTAAGTCTTTTAATTTACAAGCCAATTTAATCTTTGTAATCATATGTTGAAAAATGGTCTTTTGAATCAAGGATCCTATCCTAGCCTTAGTTTCAACATCCAAATTCTCACCATCACTATTATGATACTTCTTCAAGTTATTCTTCAGTTGTGAAATAAAAGATGCAAACGAATACTCCAATACATCCTTCCTGTTCCATTGATTCATCATTGGCTCAGTAATTTTGAACTCAACCGGTTGGCCCCATTGATCTCTATGCTCATTCAAGAAAACTTCCATCTCTCTGGCAATCATATTTCCCTTAATACCCAATTCACGACCACATTTATCCAACGCATCTCCAGCAGCTATGTCCAAAGTATTAACCAAAATCTCATGTTCTGTTAAACTATGACTTAGTACACACATGGTATGACCTCCACTGACTAACAAACTCAGAAACGGATACTGTGGTTCTTCGCCATTACTTGATAATCTGGATACGAGTAAATGTCCCAACATGTGATTTACACCAACTAATGGGACTTGCCATGCAACTGATAGGCCTAAAGCAACTTGATAACCCGCAACTAACGAACCAACCATACCTGGACCTCTAGTTGCACAGATCAAATCAGGCTTGTTCTTATCGCCTATCCAGTCGTGTTTCTTGATTAAATTGTCGATTAGTAGTGAAATATTGGAACGATTATGTTTTGCCGCTGCTGCCGGGACGACACCTCCTGCTTCTAAAGAGTCTAAGGTGAGCTTTGTCTCTTCTACTATTGTTGGTGGTTCAGTTTTGCAGTGTCTGTCTAATAGTGTCACACAAGCGTCATCGCATGAAGTTTCGATAGCTAATACTTTGTAAGTACGACAAGAAAATAGCTTCGGTACTATTATTGGGGTCGGTGGATGTGATCGTATCAAGTGGTACATGATTATAAAGTGAGTATTTGATGGCTTGTAGGTTGTTATCCTTGGTATCAATCATATAGAATCCATGTGATATTTAAAGAGAAGAAATTTCATTCAATAAACAAGGAAAAGAAAAAACTGACGTAAGCGGAAAGAGAACCTTTAAATCCCCACAAAACTCGAGGGGAAAAGTGTCCCGTTTTGTATTCACCCAGTGTTTTAACAGCTAATATCATTCTGTTTAGCTGTATGTAAGAATACTAACTAGCCTGACATTTTCAAGGTACAATTATAAGTTATCAGATATACTAACTTTCTAATCACTACTAAGGTCATGATGCTGGAAGGAAGAAGAACTAAACTTATACTTTTTCGATGTAACCATAAAAATGAATGAATAGGACAAACTGAATCAAGAGAAATATTAAGAACAAAGACTGTACCTGGTTATTGTCAATTTGGTCTTAGATTTTCTATGTTATTCGGTGGTGTTGATCATATTATTACATTAATGTGTTTTACTAAAGTTAGCTTGGAAGGTCGCAATGTTGCTCTTTCTTCCTTGCCTTATATTTTGATCAGCATGTATTATGGTTAATCGTATCCCCACTTTTAGGAAGAAATCGTGTCCGACATTAGGCCTATCGATGTTAATTTAGCTTTAGCATGAAACAGAGTTGCAACCATGTTGGTGCCAGTTATTTACCATTACTCTAATAGTTTTAGTAGTACTGTCCTTAGTGTCCTGTATTTGTTTATGGTGTTTATGGTGCTCCTATATTTGTCGTTAGCATTTAGCCATAAACTGGCCATTTTAAATATCTCAGTATATAACTTTTTAAATTGTTTTTATAACGTTATTTGAATTGTGAAAAAGATCGTTGAACGATCTGTGTTTTGTTAATTGAAACAGTCTTCTGTTTTTTCTTGCCATACGACCAGGTTACTAGAAGCTTCGCCTTCTTTCTAGTTCAAGCTATATATGGTTACCTTTCCAACCTTTCTTCTTATTACACCCCACCCGTGCTCTATAAAAGGGGGTAAAGAAGTCACCATCTTGTCTATAGTCACCACAAACCAGAATGAACCCCGGGTAATGATTTTTGCACAGCCCCGCTGTCATTTGATAACGTAATCATTCGTAAATTATGAACCTCCAAATTTCCTCGAAAAAGCTGAAAAATCTAACTGAATTCTTTAATTTGGTCTCCAATCAGATCGGGCTATTTGATGGGTTTGGTCTTATCTCCAGAAAAATATAGCATCTAATAGAAACCATATCTAAATAACATTACGATTACCCTCGGCTTAAGTAGTTACATCCCTTGAATATCTGATACCGTTCTCAAATATTTGTTCACTACCTTAATAGTACCTTGCAAATCAAGGACACCCCATACACAGCTAGAACAAACAAATTTATCAAGATCTTGAACCTAGACAGAATTATACATATCATCTTATTTTTTCGTATACTGCACTGTGATATATAATAGAATAATTGAGCATGATAGTATAGCATTATCGGAAAAAGAAGAAATTTAAAACAAAAGACATACTGAAGAAATAAGAACAAGAATATCAGTTATTTCTACCAGACCGAATACAATAAGAATAAGAACTGTTGATCGCCTTCAAAATAGTTCAACCGTAGAGATAGACCAATAATAAACAGACATAGATTAAAAATCAATACATGGCGGAATCATTTTCCACTTCAAACATAGCAATACCGGGGATAGACCACCAACCGCACACGCCGACCTATCCACCTTCCCCCGGCACTCCATCTGGATCCAATGGCAACAACAGCAATAACACTAATCAAGGTGATACGTCAATATATCACCCCAAGATCCTCCACTGTTTTCTAGCTGGTGGTTTTGGTGGTATGGTGGGAGATTCCTTAATGCATTCATTGGACACTGTCAAGACACGTCAACAAGCAGCTTCACACATATTGAAATACAAAAGCACAATACCTGCCTATGCCACCATTTTCAAAGAAGAAGGTTTCAGACGTGGATTGTATGGTGGTTACGGTGCCGCAATGTTAGGTTCATTTCCTAGTGCAGCTATCTTCTTCACTACCTACGAAACGGTAAAGAGAATAGCTATTGACGATTTAGGTATTAATGATACTGTTGCGTACTTGGGTGCCGGGTTTCTAGGTGACTTTGTTTCTTCAGTGTTTTATGTGCCTTCAGAAGTGTTGAAGACAAGATTGCAATTACAAGGGCGTTACAATAATCCACACTTTGAGTCTGGGTATAATTACCCAGGAACGACTAACGCCATAAAAATGATTATTCAAAAGGAAGGTTGGAGAACGTTGTTTTATGGGTATAAAGCAACACTGGTCAGGGACCTACCATTTTCTGCATTACAATTCGCCTTTTATGAGAAATTTAGAGAGTTATCGTTTGATCTAACTGGTAAGAAGCAGGATGAAGAAGCGCTCAGTTTGAGCTTGGAGTTGGCTACTGGTGCTGCAGCTGGTGGTTTGGCAGGTATGATCACTACTCCATTGGATGTTATTAAAACTAAACTACAGACACAACCAGCTGCATCGAGTACTGCTAGTCCTGCAGCCAATACGATTTTGACGTCGAATTCAATCATCCATGGTCTGAAGACCGTTTATAGAAGCCAAGGTGTTGTTGGTTTGTTCGGTGGTGTTGGACCTAGATTGATTTGGACATCGGTGCAAAGTTCAGTTATGTTATTGTTGTATCAAGTTTCATTGAGAGCGTTATCGACTGGTGAGTTTAGTCTGGTATTAGAATAGGTTTGCTTTGGCACATAAAAAACAACAATAACGAGCATGGATACGGAAACAATTCTTTCTCATTTCTAAACTTGCATGGCGGCTTTATCACCATAAGGGAATTAAAACATATGTATATTACTAGATTTTTTATTAATATTCCAACACTTTCATGTACATACGAAATATACAAAGAGGAAAAGAAGTAAAGCAAAACGGTAACAAAAACTAGCATCTTTCAAAAACTTTGTACAATCCAGGCAAATTTGCAATCTCAACAACATCTCTAATTAGATTGTCAGTAGCGAGTAACTTCTTCTTGATTATAGGGAACAGTACGTTATCCAACAACCTTGCAACGTTCTCTCTCTCTTTAGCATACTCTGTGCTTTCCCCACGTTCTTCCTCTTCATCAGGAATAGATGCAGGGACATAAAATAATGCCAATTGTCGTAATATACCACCAAGACACATTTTTTCATCCTCCCAATTAACCCTAGCCACCAACTTAAACAAAAAAATTGACAATTTATTCATGTTTGGAACGTATCCTTTGACTAACATTGGGATGCCACAAATTAGAGGGTCAGTAGGATCTGTGGTATCGATATCAATGGAGAAGTACTCAAGGTACATTTCAACCATATTCACAAAATTCGAAAGAATTTCGTCGATAGTTGGAAAAGATTTATAATTCGATAGTAACGATTCGTTATCGTATATATTTTCTTCCAAGAGATCCTTTATTGAAACTGGTTCACTGAAAGTAATTTTCCCGAAATTACTAAAATCAGATAATCCAATTTGATAAAACAGTTCGTTGCAAACTGATGCATAGTCAACTAAAAAGAGTTTGACGTCGTATTGAATACAGACTAATCTTCTTGAATAATCCACTATTCCAATATATGTATGCTTACTAAAGATTGAAGTAAGGTTTCTATTCGTTCGGGATTCGACTTCTTTACGTAAATCAAGTATACTTTTCAATTTGACTTCAATTCTGTCCCTCTGAACAGTTTCAGCGTTATAGTCAGATGTAATATTTTGTTTTGTTGTATTGGTACCGTCATTATCATCGTCAACAGCGGTTGAACCTCCTGCAGTGGTCTCAAGGGCATTAACCAGCTGTGACTCCACCATCGCTTTATCACTGGAAGCAATAAAAGACGTTATTGTAGATTGATTGAAATCTGTTCTAACAAGTTGATGTTCATATGGTTTTTTATATTGAGAGAGATGACTCACTGAAGGTTTCACCCTTTTCGATGTTTGGGCAGCACTACCAATCACTTCTAGATCTAAATCCAACTGATCTAGTCTGAATCGTTTGGCATTTGGTAATATTTGCTGAGTCATGAACTTTCTTGAGCTGTCCAGCCCTGATAGAGTTGTCTCAATTTGATCAACAATGTGTTGTATTATTTCATCTTCAAACAAAAACCGAACTTCCCTTTTAGTTGGATGAACATTAACATCCACATTTATAGGGTTGATTTCTAAAGACAAATAAATAAAAGGCCTGTGCCCACTCGGCAAGTATGTAGTGTACACTTGGTTGATTGCCCTTCTCAATGGATCACATGAAACTAATCTGTTATTGATGAAGAAAATTGGTTGAATTGATTTCTTGTTGGTATAGTTTGAATTGGTGATATTGCCAAAGGACTTATTAAGTCCAATTTCGATGTTTGCTTCCGTGTCAAATTCTATCAAGTTGTTGGCCACTGTTGATCCATATATTGTTCGTATTCTGTCCTTTCTAGTCATATTATTTCTCACTGTCAAATCATTTGAGTTTGAGCCAAACTTCTTACATGTGAAGCCAACATTAGTAGTGTGGACGGAATATCTGTTGACAACATCAACAATCTTGCTGTATTCTTCGTTGGCGGGTTTTACTGATCTTAGTCTAGATGGAAAGTTGTAGAACAAGTCCTCGACAATGATAGATGTGCCATCTTTACCAGCAATTGGTTGGGGGTCACTCGAATGGTCTGATTTCTTCGCAGGAATCAGTTTTCCATCTGAATAATGGCATTTCCAAGCACAGTTGTCTGCTTTCGTTTTAGTGACAACTGAGAGATGTGAAATGTGAGAAATGCTGGCTAGGGCCTCACCCCTGAAGCCATAAGTGTTGATTGAACATAAATCGTCAAATTTGACTAATTTAGAAGTGGTGAACCGTTCGCAAAGGATAGGAAGATCATCCTTGTTGATACCAGAACCGTTGTCTGTTATTTGTAGTAGTTTTAATCCACCATCTTTGCATACTACGTCTATTGTAGAGGCGTTTGCATCAATCGAGTTCTCTAGCATCTCCTTGAGAGCATTTGAAGGTGCAATAATGATCTCACCGGCAGCAATTTTATCCACCACTGCCTTGCTCAAAGGCTTGATTCTGGGTGTGAGGATCTCACCGTGTTTATCTTTTGTTGACATAACTGGTTCATGAAACTTTTGAAGATATTTGAAGGAGCAAAAGAGTGAAAAGGTAAGGAAAGTTGTTTCTGATAATGGCCACTTGAATCGAATGAATGGCTTTAAACAAAATTCGACGCGTGTTCTTTCATTAACGCGTCATCTTTGCGTCGATAGACGACTGACTAGGGTTTTGCAAAAAAAACAATGACGTCACTGTGAAGTCACGTGATTCTGAGACTGGGCTGTGGGGCCGTTTTCGTGGTTACGTATTCTTTCTCACTTTGTTCAGAGCACTTTTGGCCATATACATTTACCCACTATTCCAGGCAATTATCCATGGGGCACACAAGTACCTTTTACAGGGCATATACCCTATATTCTCACCAATACAAGCATAACTTCCACTCGAAATCTGGTACGGGAACGAAAATCTCACTTTGAGAAATCGAATTAATTTCAACACTCAGCATCAAAAAATAAACAACCAAACCGCTGGTTCATTTGTCTTCTACTGTGGTTCTTTTCTTTTCTTCGACAGATACCATAAACACTACTACACCACATATAAGCTATATCGCATCCATTGTTTACACCCCTTCGTTTGCTATTCACTTGATTAAAGAACGCAGCCCACAACAGAAAAAAACGTTCCGAACACTCATTTAAGCTTGCCTGTGTACACCGACGTCATTTTCGGTTAGTCATGACATCATTACCTTCAGAGTTAGCGTCCTCGCTTCAGCACCAAACTCAACGTCTCGCCCAAGACTCTGCGAATAATAACAGCGCAGGTACAACAACTTCAGATACATCTCCACAAGCAAGAAAAGTCTTGGATCTAGAGCCAAACCCCTTTGAACAATCATTTGCTGATCCACCACCGGCTTCTGCTAATAAGAACAGATCAACAAATGATACTAACGGAAACATCAACTTGAAAACGAATACCTTGAAATCTTCTTCCACTACTCTGAACAACGGCAACACCAACAAAAACCTGTCAGCTGCTATCACTGTTACTAATAATGCAGGTAGTTTAACTCCACCAATATTGACACCTGGTGGATCTCGCAGAGGTAACACTTTAAACGTACTACCTCCTTTATCTATACTATCTCCTGGTGCTTCTTCCATACCTGGTACGCCAGGTATCTGGTCTTCCATCTTTCAAGGTGCTACTGGTAGTTTCAGTTCTACTCAACCTCCCCAGCCAGCCCAACCTAACTCCTTTAATTTTTCATCTGTAACTGGATCCAGCAATAACCCAACAAATCAACCACAGTCCAACAATACCACAAATCAACAATCCCAGCAACAGCAGCAACAGCAACAGTATCAACAACAAATGTTCAACCAAATGATGATGAATGCTAAGAAATCCGGATTGACGCCAAACGAATCATCAATTCGAACAGGTCTGACACCAGGCCCGGGAGGTCTGATACCACCTTCTTTGACTAATGCTCCGTCATATTCAATGCTTCTGAACATGGCAGGAGGACCACTTACTCCAGGAGGACTATCATTCTTGGGTTTACAACCTCAAACAGCTACTAATAATGTTGCTCAGCAAACTATTAATAATGAACCACAACAGCAACAACAGCAACAACAGCAACAACAGCAACAGCCACTTTCAAACGGACAGTCATACTCATTGAACCCTACAAACGATGTGATGTCTATGCAACCTCCTAGTACTGTTAAGGTTGAACCATATAAGTCTCAACAACCAACAACAGGCAAGGGTAAAAGATCAGCAGGTAAAGCGACACAGAATGGGCCCAAACCTAAAAAAGCTCGTCAAACTAAAAAACCTGCTTCCAAGTCACCTACTAAGAAATTGAAGCAAAGTGAACAGCCAGATGATGATAATCAGTATGAAGACGATGAAAATGACACCAAAAATGTCCCCAAAAAAGATGAGGACGACAACGCTGATGAAGATACTAGAAGAAAGAGCTTTCTTGAACGTAACAGAGTGGCAGCATCCAAGTGTAGGCAACGTAAGAAGCAAATGGTTCAAAAGATGCAAGACGAGTTGCAATTTTACTCATCACAATACGAAGGTCTTACATCACAAGTGAATACATTAAGAGAGCATGTTTTAACACTAAGAACCATTTTGTACGCGCACAAGGACTGTCAGTCATTAGTGGAGCAAGTCGGAGGTGTTGATACATTAAATACTATCTTGAATGGTACAAACTATGCTGCGCAAGTTCCATTACAACAACAACAGCAAATGATGGTGGTGCCACAACCACAACAACGTCGTATGATGGAACGAAATTCAAATACAGTTCTTACTAATGCCTCTAACTCAGGCTCATCCACACCACTTCAAGCCTCTGCAGTTCGACTAGGGCATGATACGGGGTCTAATACAAGCATGCCTGATCAGTTATTGAACGTTGGTAACCCTCGAACTGCAGCTGCTGCCGCTGTCGCAATAACTACTAACAATATTATTGCAAGACAACAACAACAACAGCAACCGCAACATAATGTGACATTCCAATGATTGATTGTATGGTCTAACGTTTATCTACTTTTGTATACTTTTTTTGCTTTGCTCTTTCTCAAGTCTTTAAATTTCAACTAATATGTGCCACAACATTACTTTCTACAACAAATGTGGTATATCATTATCAATTCAATTTTCTGAACTGGAATTATCTCCTGACTTCCTCACATATATTTGAACCTGTTCATTCCTTAAGATTTTCACCCACTCAAATCACAATCCTTTCCCCCAATAAATATACATTTGTATTTCTATTTTGACGATATTTTTCACCCCTTCTTTCTTTATTTTTGGATCGTTTATTATTTGTGTATTTTATAAACTTTGGCGCAACTGTTAGTTATCCCTAATCACAAAGAATGTAGTTGTTATCTATTTCAGTATCGAGTAATGTTCTCATTGTTTCGACTCCGCATCCGGCAATTCACTGTTCCTTTAAATACTCGAGCGCTTCAAGAAATTTCAATCACCTCAGAACAAATTTCAATGTTTTGCCTGACAACATAAAAATACACCTACCGCATCCTCTGTTCATTTTTTTACTGACTAGAGATCCAGATTGTATCAACGTGCCTGTCAGCATTTAATCATGTCCTTCAACTACATCAAGCAAGCAGGCAAATTTCTCTGTATTGGTCGTAATTACCTTGCCCACATCAAAGAGCTGAACAATGCCAAGCCAGTCGAACCATTCTACTTCCTCAAACCATCCTCCTGTGTCCTTCTTCCAGGCCAAGGGCCTGTTCTTATCCCTCAAAATGTGACTGCGCATCACGAGGTTGAATTAGCCTGTGTCATTGGTAAAGAGTTGAAAAACTTAGATCCAGAAATGTTCGGTCCAAAAGAAGCGTTGGATGCCATTAGTGGGTACGCTTTGGCCATTGATATGACTGCAAGAAACGTTCAAGATGCAGCTAAGAAGAAAGGTTTACCGTGGACAATTGGGAAAGGCTTTGACACATTCATGCCTATTTCTCCATTAATTTCCAAATCACAAATCCCTGATCCATATAACGTTGAGTTGAATTTAACCATTAACGGCAAGCAAAGACAAAGAGATTTGACTAATTTGATGATCTTCCCAATTCACAAGTTTTTAAGTTCCATGTCTGCAGTTATGACTCTCCAACCTGGTGATGTTATCTTAACTGGTACACCTAAAGGTGTTGGGGCTGTAAATCCTGGTGATGTTATGGAGGCTTGGTGCTCAGTGGATGGTAAAGTTGTCGACGATAGTTTGATTAGCTTCCCTGTTGAACAAAAGCCGGGTCCATATGTTTTCAAAGGTGATTCTTAATTTTATATATAGCACTTAATGTTTACTTGTTTTCAAATATGTAAACATTCTTAGATTTGCATTGTTTTCGATCCTATTCTGCTTCAGTTACATTATTTATATAAACACTTTTAGTTCAGTGTTTTTTCGTTATATAGACACTGTATTTTAATTTTTTGGGCTGTACTGCCTTGTAAATCTCTCTGATAGGTTTACTCCTTTATTTATTTATTAATATATATTCAACAGACAATACTTAGAAATTACCCCATTTATCTTTTACCCAATTTGATCATTAATTGGATTAAGGAGGGCCTAAAGATATATGAGAAAGATTTTGATGGGAATATAATTTTCTCTAAAGCTGTAAAACGGATGTTAACAGACTCGTCCTAAGATAGCTACTAACCCTTTGAAGCAAAATCCATGTAGGTGAAATAAGGAGAATTTGCCTATAATGATCACGTGATAAGTGGCTGTTTTTTTCATTTGTATTTGTTAACACCTCACCTCAAACTGGATACAATTGTGATACTGGTGGCGGTATACTAGTTCAACCATTTTTCAAATTAAATTATCCTTAATGGAAGTACAAGCATAAACACAGAGAGGAAAGCATAATTTGAAAAATTGAGTTATTTTCAAAATATTAGACCTATTTCAACTTAGGGTCATTTTTGAAACTTACGGTTTAGCCAAACCAATCTACTTGTTCGTTTCGTTAATTTACATGAAACTCCAAATTTTCCTAGACCAAACTCTTGCAAGTATATCGTGGGCATAGATATTGTCAGTCAAATAATACATAGTTATGTTAAAGTTACAAAAGGCTTTTTTCCTGTTCATTTGGCTCGTTTGGACGCCTCCCTGCTCAACTGAGACTCGCCCCGTCTTTTCAAACTATCAACTTGTAACCAGTCCAGCCTCTTATTTTTGTTTCCAGAATCAACTGCTTCTGACTGTCCTTCAAATCTAAATAATTTCTCATCTTGATTCAATACTTTTGCCAACGGACTGGAATTACTGTAATCTATAGTTGAACCAAACTTCTTTAGTTTAGTCGCCAGTGCTTTGGTTGTTTGGGGTCTAGATGTTTCTCTGTTCGTTAATGTTCTAGATGACAATTTTCCAATCATACCCATGCCAATTTCTTCACCAAATGAGTCCATGATCGTGTCTTCCTTCTCTCCAAATGTCATCTTGTTTTGTGCCTTCGCTATATCAGACATTTCCATTCTCTCCTTTTGTTTTCTGAATCTCCTGCCTGCTCTGTTCTTGGATTTATTAGTAATTGGTTTAGGCAACGGTTTGGCAATCTTGCTGTCGGGTGGTACTTGTAGTTTCTCTAGCTTATTGGCAATTTCTTGTCTCCATCTCAGACCGTTGGAATTATCAACTGAGTCTTTATCCTTGTTTGAATAATCTATTCTCGCTGATAATATAACTTTAGCAGAAATCATTCTCATCGCTTGTACTCTGTAATCATCTGTAACGCTTTGAGCGAGGTCGGAATCATATAGGTATCCTCTGTTCCTCGTACCAACATTTCCCTTTGCAGTTCTCGATCTATTGACTCCCAACGATGGTAAATTACAAGAGGGTGTCTTACAAAGACCATCTAAACCATGAACTGATATTAGTTGTGCAGTAATGTTGGGGCCAACGATAGCAGTTACGTTTGGTGCAATGATACTAGCCCGGTTTGAAACGTACTGTTTGATTCTCTGTCTGGAATCTTCAAGCTTCAATAGTAGATTACACGAATCCAGTATTAGCTTCAAGTGGAACTCTTGTAATTTATGTTTGTGATTAGATCGCTTTAAAAGGGAGGCGGAAACTGTAAGTCCTAATACTTGATCTTTCTTCAAGAAATCAGAAAAAAGGTGATTTTGATCTACGACTAAACCTATGTTATCTTTAGTTATCTGAATGACTTTAGCAAACTCAAAGGGATTTTTGATTAAATCATCTAAGTCTGGCCAAACTGCTTTGTAATGGACTTGGATAAATGCATGAATGGCAACAATTTCATCTTTCAAATCATCAAGAAACTCATTGGCTGCCGTTAGGAATTCGTTTTCCAGTTCTCTGTCTATCATGTCTGGATCGGTCTCTTGCATTGATTTCATTTTTACCACTAGTTTATCGCCTGAAGATAACATTTTGGAGTATTTTGTTATATCAGTGATCTTAGAAAGGTCACTGGTGGAAGTTAGAGTTTGAAATGAAAGGTTAGATGGCTCTTGAGAGTACTTCGATTCACTACCAGATTCCACATCTTCACCTTCTTCCTGAACGATTGGGTCCTCGTCACTGGAATAACCTGCCAGTAAGCTTGCTGCTAGAGACATTCTGTGTGTATGTGATTCTGCTGTTGAGATGCTGGTGTCATTTTAGTCCAAAGAGAGAGAAATAAGTGTGTATAGCCATAGGTAAGCAGATAAACAGATACAAATGGTACCAAATGAACCAAATGAAAGGTAATTGAAAAGACGTGCTCGACTCACAAATTTGATCAGAAATTTTTCAAGAGGAAATCAATGGATTCAAAGAACAGACAGAACGAGCCGAAGACAAAGTGAGTCAGACTTGGGGAATAACGATAGAAGGGGTTGTTGCTTCCAATGTCAGTTATATACTAACTATCACTGTTGTTTGATACTATTTATGAACTTTAGTAGGTATTCATTAAGGATCCCTGCACTTTTATCTAGAGGAAATAATTTCATTTGTTACAGAAATCAATACAAGTTTCAGACCAGATTTTTTTCATCCTCATCTATAATCAAGATGAGTGAAAAGGAGATCAAGCAAGAACAGACAGCTGCTGTAACTCCAGATGAAAGTGCGACTGCACCACCAAAGACTGAGAAGGAGTTAGAAAAGGAAAGAAAGAAGGCGGAAAAGATGGCGAAATTCCTAGCTAAGAAGGCCAAGCAAGACGAAATTGCAAAGAACACCGCTAAGAATGCTGAAAAGAAAAAGAAGGAAGTTAAGAAAGAAGAAGAGCCAATTCCTGAATACGTCGATGCCACTGTCCCAGGTCAAAAGAAGGTTTTAGTGAGTTTAGAAGATAGATCATTCTCAGCTTACAACCCTAAATCAGTTGAATCATCATGGTACCAATGGTGGGTTGAACAAGGTTTCTTTGAACCAGAATTCACTGAAGATGGTAAAGTTAAACCAGAAGGTTTATTCTGTATCCCAGCTCCACCTCCAAATATTACTGGTGCTTTACATATTGGTCATGCCCTAACTGTTTCCATTCAAGATGCTCTGATTAGATACAACAGAATGAAGGGTAAGACTGTTTTATACTTACCAGGTTTTGATCATGCTGGTATTGCGACTCAATCCGTTGTTGAAAAGAACATCTGGGCTAATGAAAAGAAGACTAGACACGATTACGGTCGTGAAGCCTTCGTTTCTAAAGTTTGGGAATGGAAGGAAATTTACCACAGTAAGATTAAGTCCCAATACTTCAAGATGGGTGCTTCTTACGATTGGTCCAGAGAAGCTTTTACTTTAGATCCAAGCTTAACCGAAGCCGTTAATGAAGCTTTTGTTCAATTACACGAAGATGGTACCATTTACAGAGATTTGAGATTGGTTAATTGGTCTGTTAAGCTAAACACTGCTTTATCCAACTTGGAAGTTGACAACAAAGTCGTTCCCCCAAGAACTATGTTATCTGTTCCAGGCTATGAAAACAAGATTGAATTTGGTGTCTTGACTTCTTTTGGTTATCAAGTTGTTGGTTCTGATGAAAAATTAGTTGTTGCTACTACCCGTCCAGAGACCATTTTTGGTGATACTGGTGTTGCTGTTCATCCAAATGATCCAAGATACACTCACTTACATGGTAAGTTTGTTCAACATCCATTCTTAGACAGACAACTTCCAATTATTACTGATGGTGAAGCCGTTGATATGGAATTCGGTACTGGTGCAGTTAAGATTACCCCAGGTCATGACACTAACGATTACAACACTGGTAAGAGAAATGGTTTAGAATTTATTAACATCTACACTGATGATGGTCTATTGAATGAAAACTGTGGGGAGTATGTCGGTATAAAGAGATTCGATGCTAGATCATTAGTTATTGAAAAGCTAAAGGAAAAGGGCTTATACGTTGGTCAAGAAGACAATGAAATGTCGCTGCCAATCTGCTCAAGATCTGGTGATGTGATTGAACCATACTTAAAGCCACAATGGTGGGTTTCTCAAAAGAAGATGGCTGAAGCTGCTATTAATGTTGTCAGAAATGGTGAAATTGTTATCTCTCCAAAGGCTTCTGAGGCTGAATACTTCAGATGGTTAGAAAACATCCAAGATTGGTGTATTTCCAGACAATTATGGTGGGGTCACAGATGTCCAATTTACTTCGTTAACATCGAAGGTGAAGAAAACGATAGAAACGACAACAAGTTCTGGATGTCAGGTAGAAACGAAGCTGAAGCTCAGGCCAAGGCCGAAAAGGCTTTCCCAAACAAGAAGTTCACGTTGGAACAGGACGAGGATGTTTTAGATACTTGGTTCTCTTCAGGATTATGGCCATTTTCCACTTTAGGCTGGCCAAACAAGACTAAGGATATGAGCACCTTCTACCCAATGTCAATGCTAGAAACTGGTTGGGATATCTTGTTTTTCTGGGTTACCAGAATGATTTTATTAGGTGTTAAATTGACTGGTAACGTTCCATTCAAAGAAGTTTTCTGTCATCCGTTAGTTCGTGATGCTCAAGGCAGAAAGATGTCCAAGTCTTTAGGTAACGTTATTGATCCATCTGATGTTATCACTGGGATTAAGTTAGAGGACTTACATAAGCAACTTCTAATTGGTAACCTAGACCCAAAAGAAATTGAGAAGGCTAAAGAAGGACAGAAGCAATCATACCCAGAGGGTATTCCGGAATGTGGTACTGATGCTTTAAGATTTGCCTTATGTGCTTACACCACCGGTGGTAGAGATATCAACTTGGATATTTTGAGAGTGGCCGGTTACAGAAAATTCTGTAACAAGATCTTCCAAGCCACTAAATTTGTGATGATGAGATTAGGTGATGATTACCAACCGCCAGCTACAGGAGCTTTGACGGGTAACGAATCTTTAGTTGAAAAGTGGATCTTACAAAAATTAACTAAATGTTCAGAAAAGGCCAACGCTGCATTTGAAGCTAGAGACTTTTATGAAGTTACTCAGACGATTTACAACTTTTGGTTGTATGATTTATGTGATGTTTACATTGAAAACTCCAAGTCTTTGATTATGGAAGGTACCGAAGTTCAAAAGAAATCTGCCAGAGACACGTTATACACATGTATTGACGCCTCTTTGAAATTGATCCATCCATTCATGCCTTTCATTACTGAAGAAATGTGGCAAAGATTACCAAAGAGATCGACTGAAAAGTCACCAACCATTGTTAAGGCTCCTTATCCGCAATATGTTAAAGAATACGACAATGCAGAAGCTGAATCTGCTTACGAGTTGGTTTTAGAAATTACAAAGGGTGCTAGATCTCTACTAGCTCAATACGGTATCACTAAGAATGCTAAGGTGTTTGTTGAAGCCATTAGTCCAACTATTTTCAAGATTGCTGAAGGGCAAACCACTTCTATTGTTTCCTTGATCAAGGCTGTTGATGGCGTTACTGTTGTTTCTGATGCCTCTGAAATTCCAGAAGGTTGTGTCTTGACTTCCATTAATCCTGAATGTAACGTTCATTTGTTAGTCAAAGGGATGGTTGATATGGACAAGGAAATTCAAAAAGTTTCCAAAAAGTTGCAAAAGGCTATGAACTCCTTGAAGAACTTAGAAAAAGATATGTCTGCTCCAGATTACGAGAAGAAGGCCTCTGTTGAAGCTCAAGAGAAGAATTCTACTGCTAAGATCAACATTCTATCAGAAATCGATGGTTTGAATGCAACCATTTCCAATTTGGAAAGATTGAAGTTGTAAATAGTTAAAGATATATTTCATTCTGAGGTTTTATGTGCTTATCCTTGATTTTTAATATAAGATAAATTTTTTTGTGTATTTTTTTTGTTTACTGTTTCTCCTTACGTTCGTATTATTTTTATATGACTACTTTCTAGATAAACTTTGTTATTTATAAATTACTGTCTTTAAATTTTAAATTAAGAAAATTTAGACTAATATACAAAATACATAAGACAGGAAAAAGGCATCTAAAACTTCCAAACGTAGTCCTTTTCGATACGGTTAGCGACGATTTCCCGAAGTTTGGAGTTCTTGAGCTCGATGTCTGTAGCACAATGATCCAAAACTTCAAATAACTGAGACTCTGAAAACGAACCTAATGAATCACAAAACATTAGTTCATCCGTAATAGCATTCTTGAGAGTAAAAACGGCAATGTGATGAGATTTTGAGGCTTCTAGTTCGTTCGAAGATGGGTTCATGATGATTCTGTTAGCTTGACTGATACAACAACAAGTAGATAGGAAAGATGACTTTAAAGGAACTCCTGAATTTAATAACGATAAATATACCGAGTTAACTATGGCAACTAATTCCTTGGTTGTGTGATCTTTAGATTCGCCATCTTTTATGATCTGAACGGCGATTTGAATAGTCTGTCTTGGATATTGATTTAAGTTAATCAAAGGAGCAAGAATTGTATGAAGTTTTGTTTCCAAAAACGCTTCTCTCGTAGTTGCCACACCGGCAGAAGGAGTGATATTTATGTCCAGGTATGCTTTTGTAGGTTGTTCATTTTTCATTCTTGAAGTTTCAATTGGACCCGTCACTGAACTAATGACTTTCGTTGAGCCCAACTCGTAAGACGATGAGCCATCAACTCGATCAAGAAGTCCGCTTTCAGCTATTATTGACATTACTAATATTTTTATATGTTTCTCCGGTATATTAAAGTACAGACTCTTGCTTCAAAGAGTGTGAAAAAACGTGGCATATATCCGTCAAAAATCACCTAGTTCCACAAATATCTCTTGTTTAGTATAATGTATAACTTAAAATTTTGTAACTGGTAGATTTCCATGGCTGTGCAACATTACCTTAGTCGTGCGCAAACCTGATCTGAGAAATTATTCTAAAAAAATTTCAACTCTCGTCAATTTATCACCTTAATGTTACAAATAAATGGATATACCACCATCACGTCTTCTCTCCTAGTAGTCTCTAGTAAAAGATAAAGAAGATAATAATTGAAGATAAATTGTTTAAAGATGTCCGCTCCAACTGAGATTCTCTTGGATTCTGTTCTTCCATATTTAGAAGGTGAAAGAATCTTCGACATTGATTTCACCTACCTGCTATCCGTCTTAGCCAAACCATCAACAATCTTGAATGCCAGTAAGAGTGACATCAATCACCTTTGTTTCAGAGTTAACAACTACTTGAAGTCCAATAACACAAAATTTAGGTGGCTAGGCTCTAAACTAGTTGTTGTGATTAACTTGCATTCTGAAATCTTGATGTCTAACCATATGTTGAATTCCATGAACGCCTTGATCAAAATCCTAGAAACTAAGTGCTTTATCGAAGACGAAACAAACCCATTATATCAATCAATTTTAACGTTGGACAGTGCTTGTGATGCTTTAGACTTTCTTATTGAAAAAATCAAAGGTAAGCCAACTTTAACAAGGGAAGTCTTAACTCCAAAATTACCAGGAATCATCACTGTTTTACTAGGCAACATTTCTATTATTCCAAACAAGTGTGTTGGAATATTGTACAAGTTATTGCTCCACAATTCAACCACATTTAGACCATTTGGTGCTAAATACGAAAAAGCGCTTATGATCTTGTTAAACGACGACGCTAACTACAATAAATTCGAACATTCACTACAGAGCAAGATTTTGAAATCATTAGTTATGTTGTCATTCAATTTGAGTAGAAGTAATGCCAACGATGTTTGGAGGCAACAGTTGAACGATCTTGTTTTGGAAATTAAGTCCGTTATTTCAATTTACTCTGAATTTATAAATTTAAGTGATGATCAAGACCTAACTGGCAATTTAAACAGTTTACCAAAATTACCTGAAGATTTATCAACCTTTAAGACCATTTTCAACCCATTATCTATCGATGTTAACGAAGCCCCATTAGATCTCTTAAAAGTTTCTAGAAGATTAAACGTTTTAGTTTGTTTACTTATTGAATTTTTGAAAACACCTACACAAACAACAGTCAAGATTCCGCTGGGTTGGTTTGTCATAATTGGTGAAATTCTAGTCGGATTGAACTTCAAATTTGTGTCCGTCAAGAGAGAAATTAGAGATTCGTCCATCAGAAACTCTATTGGATATGCTGTTTTAGAATCTAATGTCATTGGTTTAACTTTATTAGATGTTCTACCATCTATCTTTGGTGGCGACCTATTGCCACACTTCCACTCTATCCTATCTACCTTAGATATTTTGATTCCTGTGCAAAGAGTTGATGGTAAAATCACGGTTGACGATACGATGGTTTACGAAAATGAACAGCTGATAGTCCAAACATTAGAAACCTCTATCAGTTACTTGAATCTAACTGAACTGTTCAACGATATGAGTTTGATCAACAAAGCTATTGATTCTGCTTTGATTTTGACTAAACCTAGATTACCGCAAACTTCCGAGCAAGTACAGCAAGCTAATGTGCCTACTGCTGTTTCAAACAACAAGAACAAGAACAAAAAGATGCCAAACACTATTTCATTCGCAGATTTACTCTCTCATCAACATTTGTTCATTATCAATCCATCAAAAGAAAAATTAGACATTTTAAGAAACTTCTTTTCTGTAATTTTAACTAAGTGCCAGTTGACTTCTTCTAAACAGACCGAAATCTTAAGATTCATGATCTTGGATGCTGTTAAGAACCAAAAGTCTTTGAATTCTGGTTTAGTTGACTCTACCAATGCCAAACTGATTGAATTATTGGAATCAGCTTTACTGTTCCCTGGTTACAGTGATACCAGTATCTCAGTTTTACCAATGATTGCAAACTTGATTGGTTCTCAGAACCAATTGACAAGCGTTTTGACTAACCCTAGGTTCCCATTACTTCCAATCAGAGTTAAGAATGCACCAGTCATGGCTGAATACGAACAAGAATTTGCAGAACAAGAACTTGAAAATGAAGTTGTTGAGATTGATGAAAACCATGTGAAGCATGGTTCAGAAGGACAGGGCGATAGGGTTGATGCTCAAATTAAGAAGAGAAAGTTGGAAGAAAAGGAACAAATTAGTAAAGATCAGGAAGCCTCGATCTTTAAGCCAGTTGGTGAAACTGAAGTTGTTGCTCCAATTGAAATCAGCACTACTAACGACATTGAGATGGTGGATAATGTTATTATTCCAAAGGAAGATGTCACCGTTGTTGCTCCTGCTCCTGTTCCTGTTCCAGAAGTTGAAGATGATGATGACTCTGATTTAGGTTCCGACTTTGAAATCCCTGAAATTGATGCTGGCGACGATGAAGATGATGAATAGAGATTACGAATGTAAGCTAATATTTCTGAATTCACACAATTGGTATGCAATATATATAAGTTTATGTAAAGATAGTCAATAGATGATAAAATTCAAAAATTTATTTGATCGTACGGAAAGTCTGTGAAGACAGAAAAAAAAGTACTGAACAATCCGTTGTTTCTTCTAGCTATTGTATCAATATAGCAAATCTTATACAGATTAAAGAGCTTGGGAAACTATCTTTTTATATCAAAAGATAAAAATGTGACTCAATTGAGAAACGGCTCTTGAAATCCACCTTGATCTGCAACCATAGGATTTACAACATCTATAGAAGGGAAAGTTAAAACCGGCCAAGAAAATACTACGTTAAACGAAAGATTTATATAGTAGGACGTATGAAATTGGTAACTGTTAATTTGAGTGTAGCAGCATTTAACAATTAGTTAGGTTAACTTAGTAGCTCTTTAGTTATGAAAACAGCATGTCATCACCTAATGAGATCTGATTCATAAAAAAATATCTATAACGTGCTCAATGGGACTTTAAACAAGCCCCAACGCAATTGGTTTTTGTGGTAATAACCTTCAGAGTTCCTACGATGGTAAGGGGGGTCAGAAAGTTCTTCAAGCGTCTTAGAACATCAAAGATGCTGTAACAAGTTAAAGTTTGCGCCAAACGCCATCACCCATGCTAACCCTGAGGTGTCCTACTTAAAGGATCCTCCTTTCTCCACCGAAATGAAGAGGGAAAAGGATGTGTTAACAAACAACGCACGGTTTTCATCATGTCTTAGTAAAAACTAGGAAGGATATACAAAGAAAGGAGGAAAACCAAAAGGACAAGAATAAAGAGGTTAACTTCAAGTCAAAGAGAGCATTATGCTTATAAATGAAAATTTTTATAGTCCAAGAATGGTTGCGGGGCCCTGGTGCAGGGATTAGTGGACTATCTATTTTCAAAGGCTGTGCAAGGGTATTAGAAAAATGTTTCGGAAAATTTTTCGAAATTGTTACTTACTGAGGTGAAGTTTTATAAGGGTATATCAGGGTTTATCAGTGCAAACAGGCAACATATACCTTGTATAAACTCATTGATTCTCATATAATACTCAAAAGAACCCATAGTATTAATATCTTGAATGATGGCTCCGAAAAGACAAGCAAGTGCCACCCAAAAACCTTCAGGCAAGAAGCAAAAGAAGGACAATCCAACCACCCAGACCCAACTTTTATCAATTGAACAGATCAAAATATACCAATCTCAAATAGCCCAATCCCCCAAATACTACAACAACATAGTTGCATTACTAAGCCAATATCAAGCCATTTACGTAAACTATGAATTAGGAACCAACGATGAAAATGTGGATTTAACAGCTAGATTCCTATCACTAGCATTATTCAAAATCTTCAAAGGATTGATTTCAAATGGTGATTTCAAAGTTTCAAAGAAAGATAACGAACAAAAAAGGACCGTTGTGAAGTGGCTGAAGTCCAAATACGAGGAGTTCAAGAACACTTTATTTAAAATGTGGAATTTGAATGTGGAATCAGAAGGTTTATATTCGTTCAAGGTTGATATTTTGGATCTACTGATTAAATTCTTAAACGTTGAAAGTCAACATTTAGGACCAAATGTCGGTGAGCCATACTTCCCTAGCAGTTTATACAGATCAATTTTAACGAATTTATTACAAACTGGTAATTTAACAGACATTTTATCTGGTGATGCTACCATCAACAATTTCTTAATTTTGGAATTCCAGGAATCTTATTTCAGTAAATACTGGGACCTAAAGTACTTCTTCTTTAATGAGCTATTACCAATTGTCAATGAACTCTCTGAGACAATTAGGGTTGAAGAAAAACAGCTATTTTTTTCGAATGTTTTAACTATCCTAAAGCAATCTCCAATATACGATGAAAAGACACTTGATGAAATGACAGCCGTTAATTTCATCTCCAATCCCCCACTGAAAACAATCTCAAACATAACTCAATTTAATTCCAACTTCGAAAAGTCATGGCTCCAGTTAATGAACTTACCGTTATTAGCCGAACAATACAAATCAATTCTATTAATACTCCACAAGAGAATAATACCGTACTGTAATAATCCGACAAAGCTTATGGACTTCTTAACCGAATCATACAACATGGGTTTTGAATCAAAAGATATCAGTATTTCGATTTTATCATTGAACGGGCTTTGGGAGCTAATGAAAGGTTACAATTTGGAATACCCGGATTTCTTCACCAAATTATACGCTATCCTTACAGTAGACTTACTACATTTAAGTTACAAGTCCAGATTTTTAAGATTGCTTGACATTTTCATGTCCTCTACACATTTATCATCGGCTATTGTTGCTTCCTTCATTAAGAGATTTTCAAGGCTTTCGTTAACTGCTCCACCATCAGGTATAGTTTGCGTCATCCCATTCATATATAACTTATTAAAGAGACATCCAACATGTATGTTATTGATACATTCTTCCTCTACAGCTTTAGAAGACGCAGATTACCAAGATCCATTCCACGATAAAGAAACTGACCCTTCCAAAACTGATGCCATCAACTCGTCATTATGGGAATTGGAATCAATGATTCAGCATTATCATCCTAACGTTGCTTCTTTGGCCAAAATCTTTACACAACCATTCAACAAGTATAGTTATAACATTGAAGATTTCTTGGATTGGAGTTACGGTAAATTGTTAGAAAGTGAACTTAATAAGAGATTCAAGGGTGAATTGAGTGTTGAGTTCGAAAGATGGGATAAATTGTTAGGTAAAGAAGGTTATCTTGCTGACTACGACTTTTGATATACGTATCCCACTTTCGCAAACTAGACAACTACCTGTATAGAAAAAAAATTCATAATCAATCGTTAGAACAATTTAAGCCTCTATATAAAAAGAATAATAATACACACTATGCTGTCAATTTCTTGGATTCTAGTTTCAGGCAGAAATCAACAGTATACTCGTAACACCACAAACTAATCGCCGTCGCAGGTGCCGTCTTCACAATAGCTGGTGTTAGCCCATGATAAAACCCAAGCACACCCTCTTTTTTCAAAATCCGTAACGCCATCTTGCCGGAAGACACTTCTGTTGACATCTGCCTTCTTCTCCTTAATAAATCCAACGGATATATGAAAAACTTTGAAAAGGCGCCAGCTATAAGTCCACAACTCGGACCCATCATTGTACCTTCTGTAAGATCCTTCAAATATGTATAAGAACCAAATGCGACACCCATTGAAAGTGCAATGTATGTCATTGATATCGAAATGCCTCCAAAATAACCTGTCGGTCCTTCCAGTTTATAAATTTTCTTGATCTCTCCTAAAACTGAATTAAACTTGGGGCTTTCATTAGACGCAAGCCTTGTTCTCAACACATCAAAGGGATAAGAAACTGTTGTGGAGATACAACCAGCAAGTGAACCAACCATTAGAGAATGTAATGAATTAGGAACTGATAAGTCATACTTTTTCTCAAATTCGGAAAATGCTGTATTTAATGAAGAATACGTTGTGAATTGTACAGCACCATACATGAGATACATTATCTCAGCTGGAATGTTTCCCTTCCAAAGTGATCGTATACCTTCATTTTTAACAATTTTGGTTAGCGTGTCTATGACGCCTTTGTATTTAGCTGGGTCGTTTTGAAGCTGTAATCTGATTTTGACAATATCTATTGGAGCAATGACAAATCTGGCAACAAGTCCTGATATCGAACCTCCTATTACTGACACATGGGTGGGTATTTCTGCGCCTTGTCTCACGTTACTTTCTGACATTTCAAGTGCTGTTTCCAAATGTGTATTTTTATATAATCTATAATCTATAACTGGCCTATTGGAATAATTTGAAGGTTAAATAGTTTTAGACTCGTTATCACCACTGAACACATTTAAAATGTATGCCTTGAAGTAAAATTTGTTGAGATTACAGAATTATGCAAAAGGGAATATTTTTTTTTGTGATCCCCGGAGAAAAATCAAGGCGGAATCGCACTCCGAGTTCTGTGGAGAGCTACAACGAGTCTTATTTGATGGACAAGATATATATCAAATACATAAGAATATAAAAATACAGTATAAAGAGAAATAACAAGCAGCGTCTTTGTATTGACACATACTAAAAAATAATGGAAATATCACCATTCACTTTCCAACTTTTGTTGTGCTAAAATAGCAGCTTTCGTCTCCTCGTCAACAGTCCCATCAAAGAACTCCAATGGAACATCAATTAATCCAGTCTTAATCACAAGATTATCCTTCAAAGTAGTATCAAAGATCAACTTCTTCTTAACATCTGGATCCACAACTCTATCAATCTTGGCCATAGCGAATTTGGTAGGTTGTGTTATATCAGGAACAAAATGAACTCCAGTGTAAGGATCTCTAACCAACTTACTGTTGAGCACATCGAATCTGTCGTATAGAAGCATTGAATCAAATTGTCTTACTTTAACAGCTTGGTCGTAGATCCAAGTATCTTCTGGATTTCCAGAAATTAATGAGCTGTCAAGAGCCTGAGAGCTGTATGGACCGGAACCGTTTCCAAATTTCTTACCCAATTCTGAGGAGGCTGATTGAGTTAGATGATATTCAACTGGTACCACGGCAGGTGCGCCGATGCTTCCACCTTCTTCACGAGCTTTGGCTTCTTGATAATCGTCCGTGATTTGTTTACCCTTGATAATGATCTTAGCACCAAACTCTTTATATATGGATCTAGCAGCCACCAGATAGATAGTTCTGGTTTTGTATGAACTTGATAAAAAACCTCTTGAAATGAGATCAACTTTTTCTTCGTCGTTAATGATAACTTTGTATAATTTCTTGTGTTTTTGAAACAAAAAGTACGAATCTCTGTATCCGACAAATCTGGCAGCCTCTGTGGCAATCATGTAAAGTTTGTCGCCTCTACCAGCAATGGTGAATGTTTTACATTTGAATTGTCTTCCACCCTGTAACACACCGTTTTTGTCAATTTTAGTCTCACCTGCTGGATCATCTTCCGTCACAACTTGATCTTCTTCAATGACAATTGGATTACCATTTTCATCAAGAGGTAATGGTTTAACTTTTTTTGATGACTTCTCAACGTAAGGTTCTTCTTCCGTTTTACGTTTTTTATTTGCTGTTCCTCTCGATCTTGACGTTCTCGATTGGACGTCATTGGTCTCTTCTTCTTCTTCTTCTTCTTCTTCTTCTTCCGCATCTACTTCTTCTTCTTCTTGTTCTCCTTCGTCTGCGCCAGCTTTACTATCATCAGCATCCTTGTTCTCTTCTTCATCTTCTTCATCATCATTTTGGTTTGTTACAGATGTATCTTTATCCTCTTCATAATCATCATCTTCTTCATCATCCTTTACTTCACCTCCAGGAAAGATTTCCTCATCCTCAGCTTCTGCAACGGCTTCAACCTCATCAGCCACTATTGAATTGTCTTCTTCGGGTTCAGTATGTTGCGATCTCGTACTTCTTAAAGCCTTTTGGGTTCTTCTCCGACTTGTTCTATTTAACGCCATTTTGTTTTATGTTTTTATGAGGGGATGGTACTGGTAAAACACCAAATGTTATGCTTTGGTAGTCTCTAAATTTAGATCTGAGTTGATATGAACGTAAATATAGATATTGAAGCACGTATACACGATGGGACTTGATAACAACCCTCCTGGTTTAGTATCGTATACGACTGGCCAAATCAAGGCCTGATCAAAGAATCGCACACAGACAAAACTTCGTGTCTCTTTAAACTCGCGCCGGGTAAAATTACAGTCATGACATCAGCACTGATGTAAGATGGAAATCAAACCATTAACGGTGGAAAATTTTCTTTGTGTGTACTTCAGTATAAAAACAAGCAATGTGTCTTAGACAATTTCTACTATCTCTTGACTACATTGAAAAGAATCTCTTTTGATTTCTCTCCTTTTCCAATTTGTTTACCAAACAGGATTTACATCATACAAACATAGAGACTGAGGATTGGAAGGATCGGAGTGAAGGGTTATATCGCTGTTCCTTTGTTTTTGTTGGTTTTCAATTCAAACATTTGAATGGTGCCTTTGTTTTACATACTTTGATTTAGTACGATCTCTGGTTTCGCCCAATTTTATTTTGATACGTTGTTAATTTAAAGAACTACTCGATTGTTTTCTAAAAAGTACCTTCTCAGACACTATGGGACTATTACGGGCAATGTTTTATTGTCATTTTGTATTAGTTTCGTCTAATGGGAGGTATTATGATGGTGTATTGCAGTGGTGTATTTATCCGAGAGAAATGCTCTCCCGATTTTATCGCATTTAATTACCCAGTTTATTACAGTGCTTCATGCTCGGGATATATTTATTTATACCGTAACGTTTATACCTTGATGCCTTGAATGAACACAAAAAGAAGCCACATAGAATACGGATGACAACTGAAAGATTCCTGTTCACACTGGTTTGGATTTTAAATATGTCTTACGGCCAACGTATTGCGATGCGTACGATGTCCTCTATATACTATTAGTGTGATAAGGAGTAATCGCTGAAGGGTATGACCAAGTAGAATGAATTGCTGTTAAAGATCCCCTGATTGAAAGTAAATTGAATTGAGCCTTGTCCTTTTGCTTCCTACAAAAGACTAGTCCAAAAATGGCTCTACAACGACACTCTGTTTGTTGTAGTTAAAATCTGTCTGCTAAATATAAGTGCGTCCATGCGAATA
Organism: Ogataea degrootiae; assembly: GCA_019232045.1. Taxonomy (NCBI): domain Eukaryota; kingdom Fungi; phylum Ascomycota; class Pichiomycetes; order Pichiales; family Pichiaceae; genus Ogataea; species Ogataea degrootiae. The sequence goes on from JAHDIT010000103.1 coordinate 35,710, forward strand.
TTAGTCAAGTGCTTCATAACCAAAGAGGAACACCGCGGATAGATCTCATTTCATCTCTTGGGGGGTTGAAATGAAAGCTTTGGATGCTGGATGGCTAATTGCTTATGAAAAACAATACATTCCATTTATCGTTATACACCACGTATTATCTAGTTTGTCTCATTGATCTGATGGCTACACAAGTCTGTGATTGAAGTTGAGAAACATAGTTCATCCATTTATGTATCCAGCACTTAGCCCCAGCATAATTCATCTGCAAATTTCCTCATCTCTGAAAATTTTTCACTACTCGCTCTGTCTGGTCCTTTCTCTGCCCCAGTGACTCTCAAAACCCGCCCGGTAACCTACCACGGAAGCATTCCCAGTTTTCTTCGCTCCATGAGCTTCTAATCTCCTCCTTCAAAAAAATATTTCCAATCTTTTTCATTGTGATTAAGAAATCTATCCCAGCTTTTTTTCCTAAATCCTTGTCTTCTTCATTACTTGGAAAAATCAACTGCTTTGTATTGTTCAACCCAAAACCCGGTATAAATCAAACAGCAAGTAACAAATAAAACAAGATATTTTGTTACATTAATCAATTATCACTCAACCTGAACAATATTGTGCCTTGATTACCACTAACAAACCCACAAGAGGAATATCGTCTGCTTAATAAGTTGAATCGATCAAACACCTCATCATACATCATAGTCATCCTTCAAAAGTTCAAGTACACTCAATCATTCCATTTAGAAGAATTTGTGTGACTTCAAAGTTATAATAGAAGGTTTATCTCTTTTTTAAACCCACCAGTTAACCACATTCTTTTATGCCGGTAGAACTAGCTTTTAGATTTAACAGACCTGCAAAACCAAGATAACATATCTATAAAACTTTAAAACTTACAAAATCAGCAATCCAATTCCAATTTGAATACATTGATTTATTCATCATTACTTAAAAAATAAGAAAACGTTTGGGGTTTTTTTATTGTAAAGCTAGAACTAATAACAAATACCATAGTCATCGGCTTAAAATCTTTACAAGTTTTTTTTTCGTTTGTGTGTCAACTATTCTTTGAATTATTTCAATTATTTTCAAGATAGTCTCAAAGATCAAAGTTAGAAAAAAAAAAGACAATAACAATACTTTTATCATAACAATGTCTCCAACTTTAATTAGTCACGAATCACAACAGTCAACATCTGGTTTCAGTCCAGAACCTGATTTCATTAACCATGATTTATCAGTGTCCCTAGATTCTACAGATGCATTCGAAGGCCCTGAAAAATTACTTGAAATTTGGTTTGCCCCTTCATCATCAGTTGAATCAGTTACATCTGTCTTTGATGAAACCACTAATGGGTTAAGAAAAATTCCATTATCAGGACTTGAAGAAATGTTAGATTTAGTCAGCTGTAAAATCTTATCCAAGATATCAACCCGTGAAATGGATGCATACCTATTATCAGAATCTTCGTTGTTTGTGTACCCACATAAGATGATTTTGAAAACTTGTGGTACAACTACAACGTTGTTCTGCTTAGGTAAACTGTTAGAATTACTTAAGGAATTCTGTGGTTACAAATACGAAAACTTAACTAACATTTATAGAATTTTTTATTCAAGAAGATCGTACATGTTCCCTGATAAGCAGAATGAAATTCATCAACATTGGGATAACGAGTTGGACTGGTTGAACAAGTACTTCCATAACGAAACTTCTAAAGCATACGTCGTTGGTGACATCTCCAGAGATCATTGGTATCTATACTTGAATGGCTCTTCCGTTGATTCCGAACTAGACTCCAGCTATCTTCATGGCATCCCTGTCACATCTACTAATGGGGATATGTATCCATTATCACCAGTCAGATCCAACTCTTCACAAGTTCCGACTCCTGTAGCCAGCCGCTCAACAACCACCCCCGACGGAGCGATCAACAGCAGATCCGATGCTAATTCATTCGATCAAACTTTTGAACTATTGATGACTGAACTAGATCCGCGAACAGCAACAAACTTCCAATTATCAAAACATCAAAACGAGTTCCCAAACATGAACCCAACAACCGAAGATTACGGACATTTACTCGGTCATAAAATGATGGAATCGACAGGTCTTGATTCGGTTATCACTAGCCTCGACAATAAGGGGATTAAAGCTAAACATGATGCATTTGCATTCACCCCTTGTGGATTCAGTTCAAACTCTATCTTAAACAACGAATATTACTACACGTTACATATCACACCGGAAGTTGGATGGTCATACGCTTCTTTTGAGTCAAATTATCCTGGTGTTTCCAAAGTTGGATTGTTGCGCAATGTTATTAATGTTATGAAACCGGGAAAGTTTAGCTTGGTTTTGGTTGAAGAAGGTTGTTTAGATGGAAATGGCACTTGTTTTGAAGAATTGAAAAGTTATGATGTTGATGGGTATCAAAGAATTGATAAGATTGTTTATGACTTGCAATTCAATTATAGATTACTATACTCTTTCTTTGAGAAAGCTAGAGCCTAAATATTATTCATCCGATCTTTTGCCTCTTAATTTATGAATTACTTGAATTTTTTCCACTCTCTTTTATGCCTGCATTTTATTTCTTTTATTCAACTCCTATCTGTTTTTATTATTGAATGTTCTCTCACCTTTATACAAATCTATATATATATGTTAATTGTAGTTTCCTTTGGTCAATTCAAAAAAGGTAACATTGTAATCTGGAAAAGAAAATCCGTCTTTTGCGTACTATGTGGCCGCCGTGCTTGAACCGCACACTACATGCACATCCAACAGATTAACTCCCTAAGCATTCAACAAGTATGAGTCATTAATCAGATATAACTAATTGATACCAATCACCTTCAAATTTTACAACTAACTGTGATATTCATGATCAGAATTGAGTGTAATCTTTCTTGTTTTCATAGGCATGCATGATATATTTCTAGAAATCTAACCTTGATACCGATGTTCAGTGGTGGTACACTGCAGAATGCATGGCTGCGAAAAATGATTTATGTTATATGTATGTAATAAAGCTATCGCTGCTGTGTTCCTAGGAAGATTTAGAATAATCTTTAATTGCGTGTGCATGATTTACTTCCATGTACGTAATGCCAATGTCACCGCCTAATGCCACTTACAGCACGATCATTCCCTTGTCTAATGCTTCCGGTGCCTATAGAGAGGGTTTTCTGAAGCTGATCATCTAACTGCTCAATCATAGTTTGGAATCTGAATACCCGTAGTTGGTTAAAAATAGTTGAAATTATGAACTAACTATGGCCGTAGGATAGGATGTGCAAGATAACACTAGATATGAATAGTTCAAAATACGGAGAGAGGTGAGGACAGGGGAGGTGGAAGTGGGTCTTGTTTATCCGTTGATCAGAACTTCATGCATTATTTTGTTGTTAGTATATCATACATACTAAAATGATGTTAATGAATGATAACTCGCTTATAAACTGAAGATTGAACAAAGAAATGTCTGTCAGGATTTGATCCAAAATTCTTTGGTCGGACGGATGTTCTGAGATATAATAGAATTGAAAATAAGGATTGGTTATCTTTTAGAAATACTTATTGGACAAAAATTTGAATCTAAACTAGCCAACTCTAGACTCTAGAAAGAGAATACCGATAATTCAGTTTCCCTAAATCTTCCAAAGAATCTAGAACATAAAGTGGCTACAACGGCATATTTTTGGAAATTATCTACAACTGCACACGAATTTTTAAACTTGGTTAGACTTTCTAATTTTGTGACGTGCTGTTGGTATAGTAGATTAATCAAGTTTTATCCCTCTCAAGTACAATTGGTTTACTAATTTTGAAACCAGACATATACTTGATGTTCAAACCCCATATAAAACCTGGAGCCATACTTATTAGGGGCTTCTTCGAGTCGTATAGGTCGAACATGTGAATTCTCCTTCAAGAAACATTTCTCATTCTTCCATACATCACCTTGATTCACTTCGGTACTGCACTTTTAAGTCTTATTTCGAGAGTAAAATATTTAGTGACCAGTTTATTCAAAAAATGGTGACATAAGACATAAAACTTATTAATCAACATTTTAAAAATAACCCCCACAGATTTCATTTTTGTACTTCGAATATCCTTTATCTCCTAATACTTCAGTTGCGTAGTTCCTTAAACTGATTTTCATACCCTCTTATGGGGTTTTTGGTAAAACAAATTCCAATATGCCAACCAGTATTGCAATTGTGCGTTGAAAAATTCACCACAAGGGCAGGGGACCGCTCGCACGCATGGCTTGTAAGTGTTTTTTTGCTTCTAAGCTTAGAAGTGATATATGTGCAAGCAACAGATAGTCCAAGCACGTAGAATACAGAAGGTAATTATAATTGATTGGTTGATGGGTGGCTAGATGATTAAGGTGCATCGTGCAAATAATTTGGGATCTGGCATTACATATATTAGTGTCTCTTATAATTTGGGGTTAACCCGCACAATATAGAGATGCATTTGTGCATTTTTTTTCTTTTCCACCCATGTTACCAGGAAGGAAGGCAGGGTTTCAAGGAGAATGTAATAAAGAAGTATCTGATCCATGCATATGAAACATATCTACTATCCAACATTTCCAATAAGATTCAAATGTCTAGCTATTTGGCTGGATATATGCATAAATGGTGACTCGATTGTTTAATTTGAGAGTTTGGTTATAATAGAGCAGTTATTCTGGGTTATCTCCAAACTTTTTTTTCCGAATTATAACCCCCAAAATAGAATAAGCGGTATAATAGGGAATTCTTGAGCTCTCTTGGAGTATAATCTTAATTGTAATTGTATATATATAATGGTATATTTACATATTTCTATGTGTATGGTAATTTAGGATATTCCAAGCTTCCAACTGATTTATTGATATTTCCATGCAGGAGATAAAACTACTGCGGTTACACAGGTACCGGGGAGGTTCCGAGGTCAAAGTCACAGCGTATCACTAACTTCCGTGTGAGTTGAACTTAGGGCTCAGGTTCCCATTACCCCAATTTTGTAAAAACATTAATATAATCTGCGTTGTTGATTGAGATCTCAGACTTTAGATTGTTACTCAGTAAGAACTTCTAAAGCTTTAGAATCTGCATTTGAATCTACGAGATTTTCATTTTGATTCTTTCGAATATTATTAGCGTTTATAGTTAATGCATATTTGTATATAGATATATGGCTGTACCACATCTATCTATGCATCCATTCGCTCAGATCTCATTCTTACAGTTATTTATTTACTGTGGAGTTTCAATTTGTTCGCATTTCTGTGGACTAGGGGCAGCCAGCCAGCCGTGCCTGCTGACGGGGATGTGGTCTAGCTAGTTAGTTCGTGGTGGAAAATGGGAAACCACACGGGGAAGCATACGCATATGCTAGGAATACGGCAAGGCGGGTCTTCGTGAATGCACATCGGTGGGCCTGACTGAAAAAAATTGTAATCGCGTCCATACGCGCTTTTTACAAACGCAGGCACCATTGCACAGTTATAAGTCTGTTCCAAACCAATCCTGTGTGATCATATATATACATGTAAGTATAAGCTAAACCCATCCCTCTATTTACAATCAACTCCACGCTTCCCTTCCAAACATACAGGCATAGGATGATGGACTGTATTCTATATTCAATATTAAGCGAATTAATAGTTGCTATTGGATCAGTATTGGTATCCAAAGAGTCTTCAATTATAGATAGAAATGGTAATGCACCTAATGGCAGATAAAGTTTACTGCATTTATCTACTACTATGCTTGATCCCCTGCTGTAATGTAAAGAGTGTAAAGGCCCTGACCTCTCTCTCCATATATGAAAGCAAAATAACAAGGAAATACTATTTGTCAGTGAGAAGTGTAACCAACTGAACTAATTACTTTTTTCTAGGCTTGGTTCTTCTAGCCCATCATCCAAGTGTAGATCTTCTTCTAATCGATCATAAAAAGTCATCATATTGCTCTGTTTGGACAGTAATGTTGCATTACTGATTTCTAATATATGTTTTGGGGGGTGGTTGCTTTAGGTCTCCTTATGCATTTTGCATGTGTTATTGTTAAAGAAGATGGCGAATCAAAATCCTCACCACCCAGCACCGCTTCACACCTGGAAGATGACAGAAGTTTGCGTCAGGGATCAAGGGCTGCTTGGATCTGCTCTCCTGTTCCCTCCCCTTATACTGCCTGTGACGGTGACCCCACATACCACACACGTTGTGAGTTCCCACAACATAAATGCATAGAGGAAGAAGAAGGGCGTGCGCTGAAGAAAAATTATCAGGTCTCTGATAATATCCATTGTTTATTACGGATTACCCACGAAGCTGCAATGCTCACAAACCAATGAACACTCACAGTTTGAACCCATAGAAGTTATTACCGCCTAGGGTCTAGTTCCCTACTTTCCGCAACTGTCAAATTGAAACATCTAGCACCGGAACTAGGATCAAGCAGTTATCTATCAGAAATCTATAAAAAGGGCGCATCATACATGCCCTATATAGTGCACAGAATTATCCTTCTGTGTACAACAGGCTAGTGTAGTTGTATCGGTGTACGTCTCCACCTGCAGTCACTCATCCGAGGCAGCCGCCCTTGGCCAAAGAATAGAAGTCGTACTTGAACTCCCCACAACCTCTCTCCCTGGTCACATCCGAGCGCCTGAAAAGCAAATTTAAAGCCCCCGTACATGCGCATACAGCTCACAGGTCACAGGCCCGCTGCACAGGCTACAATAATGCCCCATGCCAGATGTAGGCAGCTGATCACCAAATCAATAAGTAGGTTGTTTGTCCATTTCTGTTGCCATTTCCAAACGAAAAAAAATGCTTCACACAGTATCCATCCATCTAGGCAGCCTAACGTACATATCTTTTCCTCTTTTTTTCTTGTTTTCTTGTTTTCTCTCATCCTGTTGAATGAAAATTGTGCATCTGGCATACTTCATAATCTTTGCTGTCGAACTTCGAAAACAAAAACCTTAGTTGATACCTTCACGTTTCGTTTAAAATATCAAGTTATCTACACATAATTCTTATTAATTCATAAGCAACATTCAAAACAATAAAGCTAGATAATTTAGTCCTGTTTTGATTTTCTGTTGAACTAATATTTACACCATCAAATGTCTTCCTCTGATCCCCATTCCTCTTCTAACATCAATCAACAAACTAGTGTGCAGCCAACTTCAGATTACTCTTCTGGCTCTATTCCCCCACTTGCTTCGTCTAGTCAATACCAATCATCTACGAATCAAATGTATTCAGCACCACATTACCAATATGGCAGTAATCCTGCTTATAGCAACCCAGTTTCTACAAGTCAACAAGCTAATTCCAGACCTTATGAATATAGTAACCACTATCAACAACCTCAAGCCCAGCAGACTACTGGAGGTGGTCTTGCAGGAACTGCCACTTCTACTACAATGAACCAGCAATATGCTGTCCCTTCATATAGCAATACCCAATACCCTTATCAACATCATCCTGAAAACGATTATCAGCAGCAGCAACAACAACAGCAACCTCAACAACCTGGTCAAATTCAATATCAACAAACTACTCAACAACCATACGGTGGTGCTTACTCCAGTTATTATTCCCAACCTGGGTATCAACAACAAGCACAACAGCAACCACAAGCTACGGGTACATATGGTGGTTCCTCTTATAGAGGTTACCAAACAGCTACTGGATATCCAGTTTATGGTACCCCAAGTGTTTATCCACAACCAGGTTTGCAGCAGCAACCATCAGGTTCGGGAAGTGTTGCAGGGTCTGTTTCTGCTCCGCTCCCTTTAGCTGCTACACAATCTATTCCAGGTGGATCGTCTACTACATCTTCCAAGGCCCGGGCGACTTCTAACTCTTCTTCTACAAAGGCCAGTACGACTGTTAATAACTATCCAGCTGTGAGTCCTTCCATTGGACAAATTCAACCCCCTGGTATTCGACCAAAGATCACCACCACTATGTGGGAAGATGAAAAGACTCTTTGTTACCAAGTTGAAGCCAATAATGTTTCAGTTGTCAGAAGAGCCGATAATAATATGATTAATGGTACAAAGCTGTTGAATGTTGCTAAGATGACTAGAGGACGTCGTGATGGAATTCTAAAATCAGAAAAAACTAGACACGTTGTTAAAATCGGTTCTATGCATTTGAAAGGTGTTTGGATTCCATTCGAACGTGCATTAGCTATGGCCCAAAGAGAAGAAATTGTTGATATGTTGTATCCATTGTTTGTGAAGGATATCAAAAAAGTGATTCAACAAGGTACTCCAACAAACCAAGTTGGTCAAATGACTCTTTCATCTAAGTCAGCAACTGGCTCAGCCGGTTCGGCCACAGGCACTAAAGCCAGCAAGCTATCTAACGCAGCATCTGTACCAACAGCTAGTACATCTTCTTCCATTCCTACAGCCGTTCCGTCAACTCAACAACAGCAACAGCAACAACAGCAACAGCCAAATTACTACTACTCATCATCAGCAAGTGCAGCTGGTGGTTCACAACAACCACAAGGACAGCCGGCTAGCAACTCATATTACTACAGTGGCTACTATGGTCAACCACAAGGTGGTGCTGTTAGTGGGGGTCAGCAACCGTATCAAAGTAACTACCAATACGGTACCTCATCTTCTGTACCATCTGGCAGTAACGGACATCTTGCTGGCGGATCTTCCTCTGGTGCGGGTCAAGATCAAAAATAATAAGGCTGTGATTCAAGGACAGTCTTTTCAAACTCTAATGAATAGGAGTTGATTCTGGGTTCTGGCTTGTTTTCTGAGTTTCCATTTCTGATTTTCTAATTCTTGGCTGATGTGAATCCGAAAAAAAGAGGATAATTGTTCTTTTCACACCAAAATATGCCTTATGTTTCTCTTATTCTTCTTTCCTTCTGCGAGTGACTTCTTCAAGTCAATATGCTAGTATTTTTAGTTTGCTTTTTTGTGATTTTCGTTTGTGTGTATTTTTTTTCTTTCTATCTTTGTTCTCCCTTCTTTAAGTGTAATTTTCTGATTTTATAATTTTGTGTGTTTTTTTATATTTTGAAAGTCTTGTTTTGTGATATTATTATTCTTTGCTTAAATAAATATACATGATCTGATTATTAACTGCTAGTTAATGTTCTTCTGTGCTATACTTGTAAAGGTTGCATCATTTATAGCAAGATTCCACTTCTTGAGGAATATATCTGGTAACACACAATCTACTTCTTTAGCTGTTCTACTAATGGTATTCAAAGGACTCTCTAGCTGGCTGTAAAGTTCTGTATGGCAGGACCATGACGAAGTAGGGGCCTATCCAGTATGTTGTATCTGGATTAACTTAACCATCACTGATTTTAAAACCCAGCGTAACTCAATTTTTAGATTAACAATATCGTGGTTTATAAGTTGGTGATTTGCATTAACACCAGCAAGTAAGCCTTCTTGGCTCTTGTGATAAATATGTTTTTGGTACATATCTCTTCAATTTTAGCACTGAAACATAGTTGAAATAAGCATACAGATCTGCAACTTACCAATACTGATGTTCCTGGTCAGGGCTACGAATATTCAACAAGGGAAGTCTAATTTCTTCACAGTACAAACTTACATTCAATTTGAAACATCTTTATTACCAACACAGCATCATTGACTTATGTTGATCTAATGGATATCATGTATTAATTGAGGTATAGTCTGAGTCTAATTTTTTATCCTTAAGCAGGTCCTACAGAAATGCATAAAAAAAATAAGCATGTTTGCCGCATGTGAGCCGATGATGATGATGCATGATGATGATGTACCGCTGTGCATCGTACATATTGAAAACCATCAGAAGGACCTACGAGATCCTGATAAAATCATAACTTTGGAACTTGTGTTTACATTTGAATAGGCTTTGATTTCGGTGAGGTTGTGGGTGTGATATACGTGTATACATTTGATTAGTGTCGTAATATCTGGTTGTGTATATATTGTCAAGAATTGCAATAGTCTACGAGAAATTGAGCGGATCTTACTAGTGAGTGAGACTGATGCCAAATTTTGTGTTGTAGGTGGCCCTCAAGTAGTTTCTAACTCTGAGTTATCTGAATAGTTTTAATAATTGGTGTACTATATAGCTTCTTTATCAATAATAAATCAACAATTGTGAGGATGGGCTATCTATAATATAGGATAGTTTGCCAAACTTTGCATTCGTGGCTGTGGTCTGTTCAAATGAAATGCCAGTTGCAATAGAGTTTAGGATATTACTCTGATTAGATAAGCTGTTTACCTTACCGTAGCTTCATCGTCGAGAAAGGACTTCTCGACACCTTTTCCAATAACCTGGAAGGTTTTTGGTCTATATTAATTATGTATTTCTTACCTTTACGTACGTTAGTTAGTTACCTTTTTACCTTCTAGGAAGATCAGTCTTCTGGGAAGATATACCTTCGCTTAAAGATACACATTTAAGCCGTATATACTGAATTAAGACCAGCCACTACTCATTATACAATCACAAGTAGTCAAGCTTACTTTTACACCAGTCTTAATATATATAATAACATGGGCATCGAAGACTATTGTACACTTCCACTTCACCATCTGTTGAAATAGTTTGTGGATGTGAAGCTATCATCAAAAGTGCTATTAATCTATTCACAATGGTCTAGTATTTTGTTACTTTCTGTGGCTCATTGATTCAAATGAAAGAATAGAAAGTCTGTAGATTTACTCAAATTGCTTTAGTACATAAGTTAAAAGCTTCATTAATTAACGTGATTATGATTACATGATTATATACGTGTAGGATTTACGACTAGATTATAATTGGGTCAGTAGGAAGTGATGTAAGCATACTTATCATTTGCTTCGTAAAACATGGGGATAAAAGTCGTATGGCAACGGAAGGACCATTTCAACTGTTTGGTTTAGTGCAGTTATCAAAACAGACTAAAGGAGTAATTCCCGTAGCTTTTTCGTTTCAAATTTTCCTAGTCTACCTCATAGTCTTTCCACTTGTCTGATATAAGCGGCAGATACTTTCTGAACCGTTTACACAACTGCAGTTTCGGGGTCTTCAGTGTAGAGTGTATCCACTTGGTCCAAAATTTTGCAGTATCTTTTAAAGACTAGGTTCTAAGCTATTTTCTTCAGTGATGACCCAAAAATAAAACCTCCTTGAAGTAAAAAAAAATTATCATAATTTGACAACAAAATTGTGAAGCTTAAGATTATCAGAAACCTGTCGCATACGTTGATGATGAGTCTCGATGTCTGGGCTCTATATGATAATGTCCACAAGGTAAACTTGGACAAAATCACTAAACTCTAAAGGTGAGGCCCATAACTTCTCGCAGTTTCCAAAGAGTGATGAAGCATATTTTTGAGAACCAGTCAGACCATTTCCAAACCACTGATACTGCAGAAACCTACAATCAGAATAAGAGGTTCTTTTCTTTTACAAAAACGTGTAGTTAATTGCGTCTCCATCAAGCCAGTATCTCGATATCTCAATGCAGCGCCCCACTGCAAATATCTCCCATCTTGCGTCGATCAACGCGTCGCTAGCCTTGGGATGGGGATATAAAGTAGGAATTCTTACAAATTTTGCAAGAAATGAGGTGTTTCCAGTACCTTATTAGAGAAGTTATCTATTTGTTGTTGCTCTGATTCCCATATTGAGCCTCGAGGCATTTTCTTTTATGTTTTTCTCTTATTAATCGTTCTTTTCAGTTGACTTATTAATATGTCATTGCCTTCCTTACCTTTGACGACCCCCCGGTTATTATTGTTTTTAGTATACATTATCTTTTCTGCCTGCTGAACTTGTCAGAACCTCACTCTTTTTAAGAGTGTGATTCTAGGTATATGATTACAATTTGTGGTATTTATACAGTAAGCTA
>JAHDIT010000104.1:0-46856 GCA_019232045.1 Ogataea degrootiae
ATTAACAAGGCATTAGAAGCTCAGCATTTTGCCCTTTCCTCTGATCTTGCAGATGATCAGATTAAAATGCCGAATTTCTGCTCACACTTTCTGTATTCTCAGATCACTAAGAGAACGTCGCAATATTCGCTTCGTCTAATCTCAGATCAAGCTTCAATATCGAAGAGAGCAACCCCTGAAGCCCCTTTATCAAGTTGCACCAATATGTTCACGAAGACAATGGGCCTTCCATGTGCCCATCGAATCGCCACCTTATTGAAAGAAAATCGGCCAATTCCGCTGAGCGATATCCATCAATTTTGGAGGATAGGTCTTGGAAATGAGTTATTAGAGTATCTGCCAATACTTGATCCTCTAGTTCCTCCACCACCGCCAAGAAAAGCGAACCAAAATGCATTATATGAAAGCAACCCACCAGACCAAAGGGCCATCAAAAAGAAAGCGCCACCAAAGTGTTCAAATTGTGGAGAAATTGGCCATACAATTCGTTCTTGTAGGGTATAAATAGGATGTGTATGTAAATGTGAAATGAAGCAAGATGGAGAGCTGGATTACAAGAAGAAAGAGATATACTTATAGTAGTGGAGGATGGAAAGTAGTTGTGTAGTAATAAGTAACGCGTTCCCTGCAGTAAAGAATGCCAGAGGAGTGGTGGTCAAAACTGATTATGTCATGCTGCGGGCCAATTGATTATGTCATTTTGTTATTACATAAGATATTACGCAATTTGGTCTGTCTCTAGACAAGTCTGGTCTGTCCGTAGACATTCCCTGGATGTAACAAAGTCTGTGGTGGTTGTATCAATTCCCTGCGAGTAGCAAAGTCTGTGACGTCCATAGCAATTCCCGAGCGCACATCTCAGAAAAATCCCCAAATTATTTAATGAGAGATGTCTTCAGACTTTGCTTTTGTTCAACTAACAGGTGCATTCTGCCAGTTTCCGTCTGCTCTGCAAAGCTACTTAGCTTTAAATTTTAAGCTCGTGATAAAGGTTATAAGAATGGTCATATCGAGTGAACAGTCTTCGAAAAAGCAAAAACTAGAGCAATTGAAAGAAATGTCCAAAGTTTTGAAGATCTGCACCCATTCAGGTTCATTCCATGCTGATGAATCTCTTGCCGTTTTCATGCTTAAGACGCTTTCCCAGTTCAAAGATTCTCCAATAATCAGATCAAGAAATTCAGCTGATTGGGAAGAAGCTGATATTGTTGTTGATGTTGGTGGTAAATACGACCAAGTTAAATTCTTTGATCACCATCAACGTGAATTCACTGGAACATTCAATGACCAATACAAGACTAAGTTGAGCTCTGCAGGCTTGGTTTACAAACATTTTGGTAAGATTATCATTTCTGAAAATTTAGATTTAGATGTAGCTAAAAACGAAGCTGAGATTGAGTTTTTATACGACAGAATTTACAAGGATTTCATCGAAGCTATTGATGCTAACGACAATGGTGTTAACAAATACGAAAACCAAGATGATTTGAAGCCATTATTTAAAGATAGAAATTTTACATTAGGTGCAGTTGTTTCGAACTTGAACCCATCATGGGATTCTGATCCTAAGGATGAAGATTTCGATAAATGTTTCGCTAAAGCTTCTGAAATCATGGGTTTTGCATTCATGAATTATTTAAATTACATGGGTAAATCATTCTTGCCAGCTAAGCAATACGTTGAAAGGGCATTTTATGATAGATTTAATATTGATCCATCCGGTAAGATTTTAGTCTTAGAGCAATTTGTTCCTTGGAAAGAACATTTATACAACATTGAAAACGAGAACAATGCCGTTGGCGAGATTTTATTCATATTATTTGCCGATTCAAGTAATACTTGGAGAATTGCCGCTGTTCCTGTGAGTTCATCATCCTTCGATTCAAGAAAAAAGTTACCAGAACCTTGGAGAGGTGTTAGAGATGATACATTAAGTGACTTAACTGGTGTTCCCGGCTGTATTTTCATCCATGCTGCTGGTTTCATTGGTGGCGCTCAGACAAAGGAAGGTGCTATCAAATTGGCTAAGAAGTCTATTTGAAATTTTTATATACTAACTAATATAGGTCACGAACGTTAAATCGGCATTTTCTTCTCCCTATTATATAATTCAAAATAAGTTTATTTGTCCTTGTTTAAAAATCAGCTTAGTTTGAAGATATTGTTTGTTATTCCGTTTCTCGGGTGTATTTAGGCGCTTTTCAGTCCCTGATTTCTCTGTTATTCTATATATAAATATATAAAGTATGTAACAAAGTAGCGAATATTAATTCTTTCATTGAATTTGTGTATTTCGACGCTTACTAGGAGAGGGGGTCACATTTTCGGTTGGTTTAAAACATGCAGCGAGTACTGCGAACAAATTATTCTGTTCTTTAGGTAAATAAATCATTGAGAGTTTTATTTTGAATCTAAGCTGTCATGCTTGATATAAAATAAACCATTCTTGAAATTCCCATATAAATGATACTATACTAGACCACCAAGTACCCATTTAAACACACTCACCATGTCTCATTCTTTGGATCTCCAGCATCAAGACCTCACAGTCTATCAAGACTCATCGATAGTCTCTCATAAGATTCTGACCCCGAGTTACAACTACCTGAACTTGATCCTACACCAACAGTCAACAAAACCAGCATGGCTAAATCTGGCATTAATAGAAAACTGTCTTCTAGACACTTGTTATTTGAATACAACCAAATCTCAACACAGATCTGATGGTTATGATTTGAAAATGAAAGAGGGCGGGAAATCAAAAGTGATATTCGCTAGTTTCGTGAACGGTTCAGGTTTTTACTACAAGCAATTTAAGAAGTTTTTGAATATTGATCTAAAGGCTCCAATTGAGGTCACTTCAAAATACTTCAAGTATTTGGACTTTCTCGTTGACAACACACACTGGTTTGAAACCATTGAAACGCAATTGAATACAATGTTGAAAGATATTAGTAATATAGATAAGAAAATCAATCTATTTTTGGAAAACCCGGAGATATTGCTGTTCTTAAACCCTGGTTTACCGACCAATCAATTATTACAAAACTTACAATCACTAAACCAACGTTGCAACTTGTTCATTGTCTCAAGTTCCGATAAATCTTTGCTAGAATTCAGTGAATTTGAAACTGACCTGGCTACACTTCATTCAACTTTTTTGATGAAACTAATGCACAAATCGAATATTATTATTAGTTTGAAACCATTGAAAACAGGTAGGGCTGACGATGTTTCAGGTGAACTTAAGATTAACAAAGGGTTGATTGAAAATCCAGTCATTGATGTTATCGAAAAAGAATATTTATATTTAGCCTCTAAAGATGGTACCATCAAATTATTCTACAGATAATATAGCCAGTAAATAATCAAGTTTTTACATATCCGTAGATGAATGGAAATTATATACCACCAACCGGTGAAGTCACTGACTTCTGTGCATATTGTAATAGTCATCCAATGCAAACTCGATAGCGCATCGAGTTTCAAGTAGTGGATATAAAGGCCACACAGACCGTTCTCCAACTTGGATCCAATATGGAATATTCTCGCCATGTTTATTGACATCAAAAATTCTACTAGTATCCTTCAACATGGTTCTTAATTCAGGCACAATGGTGACTTCACTATTATCAAACTGAGGAGTTTTTTCATCAATGGCCAACCACTTGAAAAAACTCAACAATAATCCAAATTTCTCCATGATCTCCAGCCGATGTTTAATTTCCATACTAATTAGATTTTTGAAGTTCTTAGTTAAAGACCAGGACGTTGGTGAATGTTTCAAATCGTTTCCCACCAAAGGCGCCAAATAAGGCCTTGCTAAAGCAACCATGAAATGATTCACATTAAATAGCTCCGTAAGTCTCGTATATGGCGATATCGGGGTAAATGATTTCGATATGTTGATGGAGCTGGTTTGATGTGGAGATAAATATTCGCAATTTCTATTCAGATTTTTCATTACCAGAATTTTACCATTCTGAGTTTTCATATTAAGCTGAATATCTTCTTGTAAAGTCCCATTTCCAATTGAACAGTAAATCGCACTGATGATAGTGACATTAGGCGTTGTTATATAGTTCAACAACGAAGGGATTGAATTATCAGTTGGATGTATCAATATATTTAATATCCTATTCGTTTTCAAATAAGCATCTTCAAAAGTCATATCTGCAACCTTTTGCTCCACGTATCTGATGAAAAGCAGCATATCTTGACTGTACCCTTTTTTTAATACGTTTTCGATAACGTTGCCTGTTGCATCACTTAAATTTTCAGTTGGCAATAAATCGACTAAGTTCAATAGGTTATCCTCAATTTCAAAATCATCCAAAGAACATATTAGAGCACCCACTAGGGCGCCAATCGCAGAGCCGGCTATTATCCTAGGTAGTAAATTTTTGAAATACAATGCCTTGATAACACCAAAATGACATAAGCCAAACAATGAACCGCCTTGCAATATCAAAGCTGTAACGCCCAAAGTCTGTCTAGAATCATGAAAAAAATCTAACTTCATTTGATTGAAATTTGTGAGTTCATAACTTCTATCCAGTAATTGCAACTCATCTATAAACTGAAAGCACTTTAGGACCTCCTCGATGTATTCTTCGATCAAGGCTTTTGTTCCGATGTATGATTTATTGTACAACTTTTTGTTTGATATACCACCGAAATTTCTTAATATCCCAGACCTCATAACACTCATCACCCTCAAATAGTCTTCGTTTAATCTAGCCATTTTCAAATCGTTTAGACGTTCACTGATAAGTTTATAATCGTATTTCTTACTGATAAAATTCTGCCTCCAAATATCGTAACCGTTTAATCTATCTATTTCAGTAGTAATCATTTCCCATTCTTGATAATTTGTTGACTTTTCCAGACTTTTTTTTAAGTTTCTGATTGGAGAGTATTTTATCACGTTAATTGTCCTTTTAGCCCAAAAGAATATGATATCGGATAAGAATGATAACAACTTCCATATTATCGGTGGGGTGTTGTTTATTGCTAAGGTTGCCACGTATAGAAGTGCTATTGATATGGTTTTTGTGAGATGCTTACGTGCCATGTTGCTTTATGATTGCTGGTAGTATCGTTTTATGATTGCGGGTAGTACCATTTTTGTATTTCGGGTACAAGTAAGGTGAATGTGCACCTTTGAACAAGAACAGTTAAAGGTACTTCTGATTCCGAAACCCCGAAATTTTACTTGTGTTTCCGAGGAACTAGAGTAGATGAACTACTTTTCTTAATCGGCGCGTCTGTTTAACAGATTACACCTTATGCGTCGATGTGGGGCAATGGCACATAAAGAGCCGCTTACTCGGCTACCTGAGTGAATGAGGAGGACGCTGATGGCTGAAATTATTTCTGGGGGACTCTGTCAGGAATATCGGGATTCCCACAGGACGCTTACGTAAGAGAATAACATTTAGACCTTTTATACCTTTTAATTAGTAATACTTCGGAGTAATCGGAATACTAAGTCTCCTTTAAAACTAAGTATTACTAATATCTTCAACAACATAAATATGGATACATTTTTCTCCTTTATAACTATATAACTTTATAAGAATTTGAATAAAAGATCAGGGGTTCTAATCTACTTTTAAGCTCATATAATGGGAGCGTCTAGGGAAACAGCAGCTTTGTCTAGGGAAACAGCAAATTGCGTAATATCTTATGTAATAACACAATGACATAATCAGTTATACAATATCATGACGTAATCAACTTTGTCCACCCCTTTCACCACAAGAAACACGTCACTTTCTACCACAACTACATTCCATTCTCCACTACTCTAAGAATACCTCTTTCTTCTTGTAGTTTACTTCTTTATCTGATTCTTTATCTGATTCTTTATTCTATCATGGAGCCACCAATTGAGCAAGTCTTTGAGACCAGAGAGAACCTACTTACTTCTATACAGCAGCATGCCCTGTCTCATGGCTACGCTATTAAGATTATATCATCAAGTACGGGCCGGAATATCACCCTTGGTTGTGATAGAGGCGGTATCTACCACGATAGAATTCAGGCTCCGGATGGGGCAAAACGCAGGAAAACAAGCACAAAACGAATTGGATGTCCCTTTAAACTATACGGGAAAAAGCTTGCTAATGATCAATGGCAAATTCAGGTCAGAAATCCTACCCATAACCATGAAGCTGATGAAAATATGATAGCGCATTCTCTAGCACGACGTAGGCAATTAACCGAAGATCAAAACGACGCTATTAAGAACCTATTGGATAGCGGATCTAAGCCACGGCAAATTGTTAGTCTCCTACGAGCAGACCAGCCTGGTATATTGATTAAGCCAAAGGATTGCGTTAATATCCGACAGGAATTAAGACGGGACAAACTCGGTAATTATACCCCACTTGAATTTCTTCGTGAGACTGTTCAAAATAATAATTGGAAATATTCATTTAAGCAGGATTCTGGGGGACATATCCTTTTCTTCATGTTTGCTCATCCTGAGTCAATTGCATACGCTAACCAATATAATAGAGTCTTTTTATTAGACTGTACCTATAAGACGAATCGGTACAAGATGCCTCTGTTGCACATTATCGGCCTTTCACCGTCGAATACATCTTTCAGCATTGCTTTTTGCTTTATGCAAAACGAGCAAGAAGAGAGTTATAAGTGGGCTCTAGAAACATTTTTTTCATGGCTTGACCCTTTCCCCTTTCCCCCAGTCCTTTGCACTGATAGAGATCTTGCTTTATTGGGCGCAATTAAAGCTATCTGTCCAACAAGTCCACATTTACTATGCGTTTGGCATATTAATAAGAATGTGTTTGCGAAGACAAAGCAATATTTTTCTTCGAATAAGGAATTTGAAGCGTTTATACAATCTTGGAAATCGCTTATATATTCATACACAGAAGATCCATATAAAGATCAACTAGCTGAGATTGAGGCTACCTTTGGTAAAATTGCTCCTGCAGCTCTTCGATATGTGAAAGCAACCAGGCTGACCTATAAAGAAATGTTTGTTAGAGCTTGGATAGGTCAATACCTTCATCTTGGAAATTGGGCAACCTCACGAGTGGAAGGTTCTCATGCTATTCTAAAACAGTATATAGGGGCGTCAACAGGTGATATCCTCTTTGTTTTTGAACAAATCAACAAATCTTTAGAAGCTCAGCATCATGCACTTTCGTCTGCCCTTGCAGATGATCAGATTAGAAGGCCGAATTTTAGCTCACACTTTCTGTATTCTCAGATAACTAAGAGAACGTCGCAATATTCGCTTCGTCTAATCTCGGAGCAAGCTTCAATATCGAAGAGAGCAACCCCTGAAGCCCCTTTATCAAGTTGTACCAATGTATTCACGAAGACAATGGGCCTTCCATGTGCTCACCGAATAGCAAGCTTGTTGAACGAGAATCGGCCAATTCCACTGAGCGATATCCATCAATTTTGGAAGATAGGCCTTGGAAATGAGTTATCAGAGTATCTGCCAATACTTGATCCTCTAGTTCCACTACCACCAAGGAAGGCAAACCAGGATGCATTACATCAAAGAAACGAAGCATCAGGGCAAATGGTCACCAAGAAAAAACCGCCACCAAAGTGCTCAAATTGTGGAGAAATTGGCCATACTATTCGTTCATGTAGGGTATAATAGGGTGTGTAAATAATATGAACTGAAGCAAGATAAAGAAGTAGATAACAAGAAGAAAGAGATATTCTTATAGTAGTGAAGGATGGAATGTAGTTGTAGTAGAAAGTGACGTGTCTCTTGTGGTGAAAGGGGTGGTACACAAAGTTGATTACGTCATGATATTGTATAACTGATTATGTCATTGTATTATTACATAAGATATTACGCAATTTGCTGTTTCCCTAGACAAAGCTGCTGTTTCCCTAGACGCTCCCTCATATAATATTGCGATTATATAATATCCTGCTTTATAGGGGGAATTGCTACATCCACCCCAGACTTTGCTACATCCACCCCAAAATTGCGTAATGCCCATACAAAAAGGTATACATTCATGACATAATCAATATCAAAGTTTTGCAACTCCCATACTCGAACAACCAGTTATGTAATCCGGACCGTGAATTCTATGAGACAGGGCATGCCATGCCGCTGTACAGAAGTAACTAGCTTATCTCTGTTCTCAAAGACTTGCTCCATGAATGGCACCATGATAGGATAAAGAATCAGATGAAGAAGTAAGTACAAGAAGAAAGAGATATTCTTATAGTAGTAGAAGATAGAATTTAGTTGCTGTAGTAGTAAGTAATTTAACTGCTGTAGTAATGTATGGTAACAGAGGTGGGGAAAATTGCTTATGTCATGAGTGTGTAGTTTGGGGAATCGATCAGGACACCATAGACTTTAATCCAGACACCATAAATTGCGTAATATATTATGTAATAATACAATGACATAATCAGATATACAATATCATGACGTAATCAACTTTGTGTACCACCCCTTTCACCACAAGAGACACGTCACTTTCTACTACAACTACATTCCATCCTTCACTACTATAAGAATATATCTTTCTTCTTGTAATTTAGTTCTTTACCTGATTCTCTAGCTTGCTTCATTTCATATTTATTTATTCTATCATGGAGCCACCAACGGAACAAGTTTTTGAGACCAGAGAGGAGCTAATCAGTTATATACAGCAGCAAACCCTGTCTCATGGCTTCGCTATTACCACTATAAGATCAAATCCAGGCCTGAATATCACTCTTGGCTGTGATAGAGGCGGTATCTACCGCGATAGAATTAAAGCTCCGGATGGGGCAAAACGCAGGAAAACAAGCACAAAGCGAATTGGATGTCCCTTTAAACTCTATGGGAAAAGGCTTGCTAATAATCAATGGCAAATTCAGGTCAGAAATCCCACCCATAACCATGAACTTGACGATAATATGATAGCGCATTCTTTAGCACGACGCCGGCAACTAACCGAAGATCAAAGCGACGCTATTAAGAACCTATTGGATAACGGAGCTAAGCCACAGCAAGTTATTAGTGTCCTACGAGCAGAGCAGCCTGCTATATTGATTAAGCCAATTGATTGCTATAATATACGACGGGAATTAAGGCAAGAGAAACTCGGCAATTATACACCACTTGAATTCCTACGAGAGACACTTCAAAATAATGGTTGGAGATATGAATTTAAGCAGGACTCTGAAGGTCATATCCTTTCCTTCATGTTTGCTCATCCCGAGTCAATTGGATACGCTAAGCAATATAATAGAGTCTTTTTATTAGATTGTACCTACAAAACGAATCGGTATAAGATGCCGCTTCTGCATATCATCGGCCTTTCACCTTCGAACTCATCTTTTAGTATTGCTTTTTGCTTTATGCAAAATGAGCAAGAAGAGAGTTATAAATGGGCTCTACAGACCTTCTTTTCATGGCTTGACCCTTTGGCCTTTCCCCCAGTTCTTTGCACTGACAGAGATCTTGCTTTATTAGGTGCAATTAAAGATATCTGTCCAAGAAGCCCACATTTACTATGCGTTTGGCATATTAATAAGAATGTGTTTGCAAAGACAAAGCAATATTTTTCTTCGAATAAGGAATTTGAAGCGTTTATACAATCTTGGAAATCGCTTATATATTCATACACAGAAGATCAATATAAAGATCAACTAGCTGAGATTGAGGCTACCTTTGGTAAAATTGCTCCTGGTGCTCTTCGATATGTGAAATGGACCTGGTTGACCCATAAAGAAATGTTTGTTAGAGCTTGGATAGGCCAATACCTTCATCTTGGAAATTGGGCAACCTCACGAGTGGATGGGTCTCATGCTATTCTAAAAAAGCATATAGGGGCATCGACAGGTGATATCCTCTTTGTTTTTGAGCGGATTAACAAGGCATTAGAAGCTCAGCATTTTGCCCTTTCCTCTGATCTTGCAGATGATCAGATTAAAATGCCGAATTTTTGCTCTCACTTTCTGTACTCAAATATCACCAAGAGGACGTCGCAATATTCGCTTACTTTAATCTCAGAGCAAGCTTCAATATCGAAGAGAGCAACCCCTGAAGCCCCTTTATCAAGTTGCACCAATATATTCACGAAGACAATGGGCCTTCCATGTGCCCATCGAATCGCCACCTTATTGAAAGAAAATCGGCCAATTCCACTGAGCGATATTCATCAATTTTGGAGGATAGGTCTTGGAAATGAGTTATCAGAGTATCTGCCAATACTTGAACCTCTAGTTCCACCACCACCACGTGAATCAAACCAGCGTATATACCAAAGCAACAAAGCATCAGGGCAAATGGTCACCAAGAAGAAACCGCCACCAAAGTGCTCGAATTGTGGAGAAATTGGCCATACTATTCGTTCATGTAGGGTATAATAGGGTGTGTAAATAATATGAACTGAAGCAAGATAAAGAAGTAGATAACAAGAAGAAAGAGATATTCTTATAGTAGTGAAGGATGGAATGTAGTTGTAGTAGAAAGTGACGTGTCTCTTGTGGTGAAAGGGGTGGTACACAAAGTTGATTACGTCATGATATTAAATATCTGATTATGTCATTGTATTATTACATAATATATTACGCAATTTATGGTGTCTGGATTAAAGTCTATGGTGTCCTGATCGATTCCCGTAGTTTGTTGTGCAGGTAGAGGAATCTGTTAAGGTTTTCGTGCATAAACCTTATAAAGCAGGATATTATATAATCGTAGTATTATATAAGCTTTGAATATATAAAAACCCCCTTATCTTTTATTAAATTCTTATAAAGTTATATAGTTACATAAAGAGAGAGAAATATAGTCTTATTTATGTTATTTGTGAATGTATCGTAAGATCAGTTTATAATAAGAGTAAGTGTTTCATAATGTATATGTTTTAGAATATAGTAATGTTCTAAATGATATGAAACAAGTTTGGAGTGTTTCAAGAGATTATTAATAAAGATTACGTAAGAATCCTGAGGAATCCGGATATTCCTGACAGTAAATGCATTTTACTCAATCTAGACTGAGTTCAAATTCAATTCCCTTGAATAAGTTCAATATCAAAACAATACGCCCCTTCCAAGATAATTCACTTGTAAAGTCGTTTATGCTATTGCCTAGGGCTATTCATACCGTGCATGACTGCTACTATCCACTTGGGGTTATCACCTGGCCGTTGAGACCTGGGGTAGCAACTCAATTGAGAGGGTCCCTTGCTGTAGTACCAGTTAAGATTAATCTGTTAATGCCAGTTGATCCTACTAATGTTTCTGGTGAGCCCAAAGAAAAAATTGATAAAGCTGAAAAGATAAAAAGGGTGAAGAAGAAAGAAAAAGAAGATTGTGAGAGGTATAATTACAAGACACTAGGGGAAAGAGAAAAAAGAAGAGGATTAGGGTAAATTGAAAGCAGTTATTAATATATCTCTTGAACTGAGTTTATCACTTTTTACTTCGTTCCTTATTTTAGGTCTGAGTGATAGCCTTTATCATAATATGTAAAAGAAAAACGTACTTGATAGAATTTCAAATTTTTTAGATGAAGGCTATTTATATTTAACCTTACAATTACAAAAGTACAAGATCACCGCAAATGAGAAAATGTTTTGGATGAAATCATTCTAGGTCAACTCAAGGCCGTTAGATCCTTTTAGTTGGTGAAAAGGGAAAGTGGTAAAAATTCAGCTATTTTGGAATCTATCAGAAGAGCCAATGGGAAAGACTATGAAATTATTGACTGTTTCTCAGATTTAGAACTGTTTTGATTGAGAGTTGGTGCTGCTATGGACCTCGAGTTCCATGAAGATTATATTGGTTCGTTATTCTCAACGCGTGGTACAGAGGATACAACTACTTTATTGGATGTTGAAAGAGCGTTTTCTAAGTTAGGAGAAGGTGCTCTGAGAAGAGACAAAAAAACTAGTAAGCCACTGGTTTCAGTGTTCAGTAATGCGCATATAATTCGAGATGATGAGGAAAGTAAGAAACTAGTCGAGTTGCTTCAACAAAAAGCTGGATCTTTGCAGGTTCTGGATTGGTTATTATGATTTTTAACCGTGATGATTATCGGCTATATGAAACATTTAACAAGCTTGAAACTAGATTAGAAGTTTTAAGTTTTAAAGATGCTAATAGAAGTACGGCTATTGATGCTTTGACGGTAGCTAGATTGAGGTATTTCGGCGAAGATATCAGTGATTCTAAGTATAGTCGAATGTATGAATTGGTCGGTGGCGGACCACAGCATATCGGTCTTGCCTCTACCGATGAATATGTTCAGAAAGCTTATCATGGTATCACTGATAAAGATAAAAAAATGGTTTTTGAATCAATGTGGGTTATCAGGTGGAAGGACGATGATGTTATGGGACGAGGTAAGTTTGCGACTTTTGCCATGCTGTTAGTGGGGGAACTTGCTGATATGGATAGAAAATGTTTCAAAAAATTGATGGCTGACAATTCATTAGAAGTTCAACGCGAACCTTTGAAGGAACACGTCTTATCTGAATTACCTTTACGGAAGGCTAGACCAATCACGACTGGGCCTGATTATATCCAACCAACAGTATGATAATCTGAACGTATTCACCTTCAATTCATATTCAAAGGTGACAACAGACTCTATTCCAGTAATGAGAGCGTTACATGAAATGGCATTACAACCTCATTTCGATCAGTTGCTAACAAAAACAGTCTTCAAAGGCAGTGACATTGAATCATTGAATCGGACTAGAGAGTTGGTCTTTAAAAATTTGATGCTAGCTGGTAGATATCATGTTGAGACGAAGACCGAAGGTGACGTTTCTATTTCAAAGCTTACAATGGAAGTTGGTACGAGAGAAGCATTTAAACTGGATAGGGGTAGATCTGAAGATGATGTTAGAGGATATCATTCCCCATTTAAGCTGGATGAAGCTCATGAGGATGTTCATAAGAAATTCTGGGAAAAGAGAATAAAGAACTACAGAGAAACATGAATTCCTGCTGTAACTGTTGGCCCTTAATTTGGCCAAGGAGAAGTTGATATAGAGAAGTATAATTTTGATTTGAACAGGGTTTCAGATTCAACGTTCAACCTGTTCAGATAATAAGGAGAACAGGTATCCTTAAACTGTATTCTATAAGTAATAAAACTAAGTTGATACTTGCTATTTCATTTTTAATACCTGTTTGAGAGGAGCTTTTCAGTAACGAGAGAGAGCCAAATAAGAATTATTTATCTTGTCACTGAGATTAAAATCTTAATTTCTGACTTCAAAAAAGCCTATAAGTTTGAAAAAAGATTAAAAATTAAACAGCCTGATTCATATTTCAAAGCTTCAAAACTTCAACGATAAGATATATTAGTTAATTTACTATACTTTTCTTCAGCTGTTTATGGCTTCTGCAGATCTACAACACTGGTGAAGGATCAAAACATCACTTTAGGAAAATAACCACAACTACCGCATTGTCGCAAGGTGGTGCCAATGGTGTTTTCTTCCAACTTCTGTCACCCACGACTTTCCTACTCCCAAAAGTTCCAAAAAGTTCAGAACGAATAATTCTTAGTGGCATAATGAGTGCGCTTTGATTACCTTTTGCCACTCTTCAAAACCACAGAATCTTTGATTATATTGCTTGATCTACACCATCAATCGATTGATTCAGGACTGCAATCGGACAGTAGAACCACTTTAAAATTACACCAGTATAAAAATAATCAATCACAATGGATATTATCTTAGGTATCCAAGTCAAAGACTCTGTTATTGTTGCCACTTCAAAGGCATTCACCAGAGGCATTTCAGTCATTAAGCACACCGATGACAAAACTAGACAATTGAATAAATACAACCTTATGGCATTCACCGGCGAATCAGGAGATACTACACAATTTGCTGATTTTATCCAAGCAAACATCCAACTCCATTCAATGCGTGAAGATCAAGAGATGAATTCTAAACCCATAGCATCCTTTATCAGGCACGAATTGGCAACTTCCCTAAGATCAAGAAAGCCTTACCAAGTTCAGGTGTTACTTGGAGGGTTACATAATGCTGAAGAACCGTTTTTAGCAATTATAGATTATTTGGGAACAAGAGTTGATTTACCTTATTGTGCTCATGGTTACGCTGCGTTCTATGCAATGTCTTTGTTGGATCATCATTATAAAGAAGGAATGACTGTTGACGGTGGCTTAGAGTTGTTGAAGCTATGTAACGATGAATTAGATAAGAGAATGCCCGTTGATTTCAAAGGCTTGTACGTTAAGGTTATCGACAAGGATGGAGTTAGACAAGTTGAATTTTAAATCTGTATAAAGTACTATTAGCTATTTAGGTTGTTCCAAGTTGGTATTATTTCTCACGTTTTTATTGTTTTATTACGTACAAGTTGTCATATTATTGAATGCTGATTATTATAATAGTTTGTTTTTGTTCTCATTTAATTATTGATAATTATAATTGTAGCTCTAGGTTACTTTCTTCTTTTTCGATTTTTCTTTTACAAAAAAGAGCAAGACTTTACCTTTCCTATGTGTATAAACAAAATATTACCCTCGGATCTGAATCACATAGCAAGAAGCAAGATTTGGTACGGTAAGAAAGTGAAAATATATTAAGTTGATTTTTTAAGCTGTATAAAAAACATATACAAGTGTATAAAGAATACCAAATGAACCAGAAAAATAGAACAAAAGAAAGATGTTCCTGAAAAAGTAGGGCGGTAGATTGACTTTAGACAAAGATAACAAACAAACGGACACTTCAGGAAAACAAACTCATCAGCTAGAGGAAAAAGAAACACGAACGATATAGACTAAAGAAGAAACAAGCTGACTGCAAGTAAGCGGAAATAAAACAGGAAGAGAGACATACGTAGAGTTGATTATATGGTCAAAGTTTGTGAATCATCAACTTGTTCTGGCTCCTCAACAACTAGTTCAACAACTTGTTCAGTAACAGGTTCAGTAACATCAACAGTTTCACCTTGACTTTCTTCAGCGGAGCGCACTTCAGATAGTGGAACTTCGCCATATATGGTGCTAGCTGGTTCGTTATCCTCACCCAAAACAACTGTTTCGTATATGACAACTGTAGATGTTTCTGGTTCCTCTTCCGGCCCTCCAATTTCTTGCTGCGTCTCATTAGACTCAGCTTCATTTTCCTGTTCGATTTCTTTTTCTCTGCTCTGGAATTCTAAGTTAGCTTTGGCTCTTAAAATAGCTAAATGGGATTGACCATCATTCAATAAAACTGCCAAAGTTTTGTTTAATTCACCTAATAGCAATTCAACTTTAGAAGAATCTGGCTTTGAATTCAAGATAGCGTTTCTAATTTCAAGCAAATCAAGCTTGATTTCTTTGAATCTTTTCCACTCAGACCAATGATCACCTCTAGCGATAATTTCTCTCGAATATTCACTTAATGAAGATTCGCTGAATTCTTCCAGCGTCTCTAGAATAGAAGTTCTGACACCTAAAATCTTTTCAGAATATTCTTTTTCAAAACCTTTGAACTCTTCGGTGATAGCTTCGGCTTCAGCATTTAATCGATTAGCAACCTTATTCAATGCATCTCTCATATCTTGTCTACTAACATAGTTAGCAGCATAGATATCTCTTTCAGTATTGATGCCACCTAATAGCTGTTGAATACCTTCATAACCAGAATTAACATGTTTACTTAGCTCTTGTAATTTTGGTTTCAATTCTTCAAAAATCTTATCATGGATACTTTGTTCAAGTTGCGAAACTTCATTGTTGAAATCAGCCAATGAGCTTTCACCAACCTCTCTTAACAAAGCTTGATATTTTTTCGACGTTGGAGCAGAAACAGTTTCAACGGATGAAGTGGATGAGGCTTTAGCGTATTCACTTTTTTCAACGGTTGGAGTTGTTAATTCAACGGCTGTGGTTCCAGCAGGAGCAATATCTTCCTTCTTCGCGAGTTTCTTGAAGAATTCATAATCTTCATAGTTAGGAATCTTGAAATCAGCATTGAAAATCTTGTTGAATTGACCCTTAACAAATTCTTTCTTCTTTTCAATAGCTAAATATTCTTCAGTTGATTTCCAGTTGAACTTATCCTCACTAAGAGCATTAATGAATTCAGACAAACGAACAAAAACTAATTTAAATGAAGAAATCAAAAAGCAAAGACATTCTTCGACGCAACCATAAACGGCAGATTCCTGAACTGTTGCAACGAATGGTTCTAGTGTGTTCAATTTTAAAGCAAAATAAAGTTGGGTAAACCTTGGCCTCAAATATAAGTTATAATTCAAAAAAAATTTGAAGCAAAGTTTTTGGAATATGTCTCTGCTTTGACTTTTAACAAATTCAGCAAAGATTAAAGATTGTGGATATATTCTGTTGGAAAAGTAGTTCTTTGAAACAGCAAACAAATCAAGATACTTGGCTTTTCCAATTTTATACAATTCACAATATTTGTCACAAACTGCAATTGAATATCGAGCAGCTAATGAAAGAAGTTTTTCATAACTTTCATTGACTTTAGATTTAATAACCAGAGTGATGAAATCTACATGCTTCTTACCATATGAATCATACAAAGCATTTGTTTTCTGCGATGCTAATTCAACGTAAGGCTTAACAGGTGATGTTTGGTAGAAGCTATGGGCAGGTTGAATCAATTTACCGTCAGTATAATCAAAAACTTGGTTAGCGTATGGTTGAATGTAACTATACCCTTTGTGAGAGTATTTACAAACCAAATTGGATGAATCAGTGTATGGTGTCGAAACTGGACATGTGTTATAAATGTGGAAGGCTGCAACAAACAGAACGATACACGATAAGTAACACTTCACTTTAGCAAGCATTGATACCATTTTTTCTTCCTTTTGGTAAATTGAATTCTACTGAGTAGTATTATAATAAGGTTGAAAAGAGATACAACCGGAGCTAATAATGTTTTGGTTTTGAATCGGAGG
Source organism: Ogataea degrootiae (assembly GCA_019232045.1). NCBI lineage: Eukaryota > Fungi > Ascomycota > Pichiomycetes > Pichiales > Pichiaceae > Ogataea > Ogataea degrootiae. The sequence goes on from JAHDIT010000104.1 coordinate 16,918, forward strand.
TATTTTTCAATATAACAATATTCTATTAAAATGCATTTCAAGCTTTAGTTCGCTGTTTTGAGAAAAGAAAACAAGTAAAAAGAAAAATAATTATATGGAGGCACGTCACACACGTCTAAAACACAGTCACGTGACAATACAATTATGACTGATCATTTTTTTTTGTGTTAATGCTGAGTTACAGTTCATATATATACACCACGTTTTATATTAAAAACATGGACGAATTTATATAGTTAAACATAAGATATAAAAACATACTTTATTTGGCAACAGTCAGCTAATATCTACCGCCCCGTGGTCTAGATCTTCCCACCTCTCGCTCTCGGTACCCTCCCCCTTTTTCACCTCTATAGGCATAACCACCTCTGAAGTCTTTATACCTATCATTATAATCAGATTTGTATGCTGGTCTATCTTGTAATGATGCCGGTGTTGTTTCTGAAGGAACTGGAGCTAGTATTGGAGCTGGTATTGGAGCTAAAACTGGAGCATATGGGCGACCATCGTTTTCCCAATTTAGATTCCAGTATGAAGCTGGTGGTGTATACATTCTAGTATTTGACATCGAGGACATGGTCGATAATGAAGTATTTGTATACTTTATTTCGTTTCTTGTAGTAATCGCCGTTGTTTGAGCGATGCTACTGGATGTAGGATGTAGATTTTGCCTGCTAAAATCAGCAGATCTACTTCTTGCACCAGTAAAATGCCAACGAGGCTTTGTATAGTGCCTTCCACCTAATCCGCCACCCAATCTTCTTGGTCTCCAGTTTTTAACAACACGGCCTCTCTCAGTATCAGCAATTATTTCTCTATTGTTGATTAACATACCGTTACCATTTTGAAGTGCAATCTTGGCATCTCTTGAGTTTTTATAGATGATGAACCCATAACCTTTACTTTTTTTTTGACATCTTTTGTCTCTAACAACTCTAACCTTTTCAATTTCACCAAAACTTGAGAATTGCTTAGTTAGGTCAATCTCACTAATGGAATAATCTAATCTAGCAATGAAAATTGTCTTGTATGGATCACCAGTAACATGAGGATCATTCTCTGGATTCCAGCTAATCAAATTTTTTTGTAAATTATCTAACTCTGTCTGCACTTTCAATTTCAATTTTTTTTCTTTACATATGTCTTTGTTCTCATAATCACCAAATTCCATTGAATCTGATTTTACAAGTGATAAAACAGAACCTAACCCAGTTATTGCAGGAGTGGATCTTGTTTGAATTGGATAGTCAATGGGAGATTGATAGAGCACAGGAAAAGTTCGTTCAAATAACTTGACTGTACTTGGGTGATACTTCGAGTCTGCCATTCTCGAATTGTTGATTGCTGAGGGCTATAGGGTATATATATAACAAGCTAGTCAAAAGCCAAAAAAGATGGGTTGATACATATATATATATACTCATCAATTTGAGATGATGAATTTCTTGAAGATAGTGAGGTTGTGCCACACTGATAGACACGACTAATCAGCAATGGCTGAGGATTAAAGCAGAACGATATGTTGTAATCTCTCAAGATTTGATGACATAATTGAACTTTAAAATAAAATAAAAACGTGAAATAAAATATTAATGACGGTGTGTAATAGAGATTATGACATTACTCTGATTACTAAGCCGCTTACCTCATATTCGTAATCGAGAAGAGTTTCTCGACGTCTTGTCCAACAACCGGAAGGGTTTTTGGTCTATATTAATTATGTATTTATTACCTTTACGTACGTTAGTTAGTTACCTTTCTACCTTCTAGAAGAGTCAGTCTTCTGGGGAAATATACCTCTCGCTTAAAGCACATCTTTAAGCCGTATACGATCGAACTCAAGACCAGCTACTACTTAATGTACAACCAAAGGTATTAGTACACTTTTACACGGTGATATATATATAGTAATTGATATCTTTCTTATAAACAAACCTCGTAAGATAAAAGTAGAAAACAGTGACTTAATTAATAAATAGAGTAGTTCCCTCTATTTATATTGCAATAAAGTTCAACATTTGGTAATAACAATCTTATACTGAACTTACCCTTTTCTGTAACCAAAAGACATTGAGAAGGTAGTGCCTTATCCAAGAGCTCACAACACGATAGAATAAATAATACACCCGTGCACTGAATGTTTGAGTTTTGAAAATATATTGGGACACGTCTTTCTTGGCTGAAATTTTTTTTATTTTTTTATTTATTTTTTTTTTTTATCTTGTTAAATGAGTTTAAATCTTTAACACTGAACCAATACTGATACAGATAACTGTGAATATTATTTACTCCTATACCCTTAGTATAGTATACTCCCCCAACATTTATACAGTAGCACATATCTTGCTTCATAATGGCCGGTACACAAAAGAAAAATGCTAAAGGGCGTCTAGATAGATACTATTACTTGGCCAAAGAAAAAGGTTACAGAGCTCGTTCCTCTTTCAAGATTCTTCAAATCAACGAAAAATATGGTCATTTCCTTGAAAAATCAAAGGTTGTCATCGATTTATGTGCTGCTCCAGGTTCTTGGTGTCAAGTTGCTGCTCAATTATGTCCTGTTAACTCATTAATCATTGGGGTTGATATTGTTCCTATCAAACCAATTCCTCATTGTATTACTTTCCAATCTGATATCACAACTGAAGATTGCAGATCCAAATTAAGAGGTCATATGAAGACTTGGAAGGCTGATACTGTGTTACACGATGGTGCCCCTAACGTTGGTTTAGGTTGGGCTCAAGATGCTTACACACAATCACATTTAACTTTACAAGCTATGAGACTAGCAGCTGAAAATTTGTCTTCAGGTGGCACTTTTGTTACAAAAGTTTTTCGATCCAGAGACTATAATAATTTAATGTGGGTTTTCAAACAATTATTTGAAAAAGTTGAAGCTACAAAACCTCCTGCATCACGTAATGTTTCTGCTGAAATTTTCGTTGTTTGTAAAGGTTTCAAGGCTCCAAAGAAGCTAGATCCAAGATTATTAGATCCAAAGGAAGTTTTCGAAGAATTACCTGAAGGTCCAACAAATAACGAAGCCAAGGTCTTTAATCCAGAAATCAAAAGGAGAAAGAGAGATGGTTATGAAGAAGGGGATTACACTTTGTTCCATCCAATGAAACTAATGGACTGGGTTAAACAAGAAGAGGAAGTCGTTAATACTTTAGGTGGCATTAACGTTTTTGAAATTGAAAAAAATGAACCCGAATGGAAATTATTGAAGAAAATGAAGCAAACTACCAAAGAATTCTACGAATGTTGCAAAGATTTGAAAGTTTTAGGTAAGAAAGATTTCAGAATGTTAATTAGATGGAGAAAACATGCAAGAGACGTATTAGGGCTTATAGATGAGAAGGACAAAGAAGTCCCAAAGCTTGAGGTAGAAGAATTAACAGAAGAGCAACAAATTGACAAAGAATTAGATGAATTGAAGGAGAGGCAAAGATTGAAAAGAAAGAGAGAAATGAGAAAGAACAATGAAATGAAACAGGGGAAAATTCAAAGAATGCAAATGAATATGTTGACGGATATGCAAATTGGTTTAGATGCTGGTATTATTGGTTCTGAATCTTTGTTCAATTTGAAAACAGCTGAAAAGAGCGGTAGATTGAATGATTTCGCAAAGGGTAAAAAATCAATGGTTTTCTCTAATGAAGATTTGATTGACGATATTAATATTGTTGTTGACGCTGAACATACGGATGCTTACGATTCTGGTGATGAAGTTGACAATTTAGAAGATGAATTGAACGATATGTATCAACATTATAAAGAATCATTGATGGAAAGAGATGCTAGAATGAAAGCTAGAGAAGGCAGAGGTGGTAATGATGAAGAGTGGGATGGTATTAACGAAGGTGAACAAAATGAAATCGACCCTGATGACAGAAGTGTGTTTGAACTTGATGATGCCAGTGAATTAGGTAGCGAAGATGATGAAGCTATCACGAACTTAATCGCCACTATTGATAAGAACAAGAATGACAAATTGAGCAAAAAAGCATCGTCATTTTTCAGTGATCCTATCTTTAAAGACGTCGACCTAAGTGTTGGAACTACCAGCAACTCGGAAGATGTTTCTGATACCACAGTAAAACGGCCAAAAAAATCCAATGATTTTAGGCTAAGATTTTCTACAACAAAAGAAGTCTCTGATGATTCAGATGATCAAGAAGATGGTGACGATAATTCCGAGTTTGAAGTTGTTCCGAACGCATACTGCCAAAATACCCAAGATTCAGATTACGAATCTGCTTCAGATGATGAAAAGACTGAAATGCCCAAAAAGGCTAGACAATCACATAAACATGATGTGGATATAGCAACTGTGGAAGCCATGACTATGGCACATCAACTTGCATTAGGACACAAATCTAAGAAGGACTTGATCGAAGAAGGCTTCAATAAATATTCTTTTAGAGATAAGGAGGGCCTACCAGATTGGTTCTTGGAAGATGAAGAAGGCCACAGTAAGATTAATAGACCAATTACCAAAGAAGCTGCATTGGCAATCAAAGAAAAAATGAGACAATTGAATTCAAGACCAATCAAGAAGGTTATGGAAGCACAAGGTAGGAAGAAGATGAGAGCCATCAAGAGATTAGAGAAATTGAAGAGAAAGTCTGATTTGATTGCTGATGATGAAAGTAAATCTGAGTTGGATAAAGCTCATGAAATTCAAGCTATGATGGGTAAGGTGGGTAAGAAACAAAGAAGTAAACCAAGAACTACGTTGGTTTTCGCAAATGGTTCAAATAAGGGTGTCAGTGGTAGACCTAGGGGTATTAATGGTAAATATAAGATGGTTGATGGTACCTTGAAGAATGAAATGAGAGCTTTGAAGAGAATCGAAAAGAAGCATAAGAAGAAGAAGCCTTAGCGGCTAACTTAAAATTCATATGGCTTTTTATCATATATTTTTTTACTTCATATCTGGATGTATACTCATATATTTTTCCATCTCGTTCACTGAATATTACTTGTAGCATTTTAACCCGTTTGTGATCTATTTGTAATCTATTTGTAATTTGCATTATCAATATTGTTTCGTTTACTGTTTATTTTAATCTCCAACCACCTCTGGACCAGAATTGCGATTAATCAATTCGAAGACAGAGAGTACCCGCACAGCCTTGAACACTGTGAAACTGATCCAATATCGATTGAATGGTCATTTTATTTCTATACATAGTTTCAGGAGTGTTTTCATATGCAGATTCATGACCCCAATAAACTATACAATAATAAAAATTAGCCATTAAATATGGCAATTAAAAGAAGATCAACGTACTTTATATACCCCAATGCTGAGGAACTGGGCGTTTTTGATAACATAAAACAAACCAAGACTCAAGTGTTGATTCCAGCTTCTGATAGAATTCCATTAACAATTGAAGAAAAAGTTCAAGTTGACTTCAGTTCAATTAACAAGGATTATTTATCAATATTGAAAAATGTTGGACTTTTTAATTTGAGATTGACACCATCAAAGACTGATAAATCGGTATTACCGCAAAATTCATTCAAAAACACAATCTTCAATGACTATGACAGTTTAAACTGTGGCACTTCTGGCTTAATCATTGATGTGGCACCTCGACAAGCTAAAACTCTTGCACAGTATGAGTCGATGTCCAAGTTATTGATCGAATTACTATTAAAAATGGTGAATATTGAATATATAGAATCAAATAAATTACCGATTTTCTATCATAACGAATGGTTTCGATTCCATGATTTTACTGAATTGAAACAACCTCATACATTGTCTATTTTATCACTTTGGAATTCATTTGTTGATGGTGGAGCTGAGACCATTCCACTTCTTACTTCAATGCCAGATTTAAAAAAGTTAGACTCATTTGAACTTATATTGGATGAATCAACGACTTCTTTGAACTTTTTGTTCTATTGGAAACAAGTTACCGAACCGATAATAGTGGCTAAACAGCAGAAAATGAAATTGAAACCAAGAGACAAAATGATCCACGAATTAGGTATTTTCCATTTAGAATCCTTAGATAGAAATGATTATGATTCTTGTATCAGCGGATTAAGATTATCAGTTGAACCACAGTCGGAAATAAATTTAACTCCAACTTTGTTATATTTGAATCCTTTACACAATACTTTGAATTCATATTTATCAAAACATGTTATAATGGAACCAACGGGTTTTCATCCCAGTTATAAAGTTGAAATGCTGGAAAATGAAAACATCGAAAATAATAAAATGTATGGTTTCAAACCTGATGAAAATTGTAAATTAATGTTTAATCTAGATATTTCTGAAGATATAGTTATTGATAAATATCAATTGAAAAACATTAAAGATACTTTTTTGAACTTTTCTATTTCTAATTCAATGGATTTGGAGCTTCCGAGTTACAAAATCCCAGACTGTGGGTCCCAAGTATTATTTGAATTGAACGATACACTAGCTATCCAAAAAAAAGGTTTTGAAGTTCCTTTACACCTAAGATACGGAGAGCCAAAGTTACATGATGATTATACATTGGTTAATATGCCAATGGGTAATTTATACTGGGAATGTCCAATTGGTAATACTGAACGAGAAATGATGACGAGTTCATTGTTCTATGAAAATAGATTGAATTTTGAAAAATTCAATGAAGGTATTAAATTGTATCATTTTGCAAATTTAAATGGTACTGGTAATAACTTGAAATTGAAACTACCGGTTGGGGACTTAAACGATGACAAAACTGTTGAATTAGTAACGTTAATAGTTCTGATCTTATCTACTCTATGGATTACCAAGAGATTATTCTTTTAACTATTTGCATATATATATACATACATAAGTGATCTCTTAGAGTAGGAAGTACTATGAAAATCGTAGAAAGATCAGTAACAAGGAGTTAAAGCCAAAAAACACTAAGATCGACCAGAGCCACTTACTACCCAATTGGGGCGACATGTAAACATGTCTATTTTAAAAATTGAATTCTATGAAACTGGCCTTAATGAAATAAACTCTATCATGAGTCTTTACGCATATACGGCATTAAATACCAAAGACAGAAAATCGTTGATAGAGTCGATCAGAATTGTAGATGGAACTAGAGCTACAGATAGCAACTTACAATGGTGAAGAAATCTGGAGCAGAAAATAATACCCTTGATTTACTTTCATTGACCAAGCATACGCTTTATCTACAAATGATCGAGAATCTAACCGAAAAATCTAACAATAAGAAACATGGAAAGACAACAATGACACTGAAGCAGCTGATTAATCAAATACAAGCATTCAAATTGCAAATACAGCAACGTGGTGACGACTCAACGGTATTCATGATCAAATAAGAGTTATATGGTTTCATAAAATGGAAATCGACAGCCGATAAGGATCGTCTAATGGTACGGAGCTTCATTAGTTCTAACGATCCAGAGAATTAGAGAGATCACACAACGTAGGTTCAAAGCGATGGTGGATTATTCCTGTAGCAAATTGTCTTCCGACACGAGGAAAAAGAACAGTGACCAATTTGATGTAGAGTACTGTTTAGAGATTTTGAAGGCTATCACTGTGTTATGCGAATTAAGAGGAACTGATATTGCCACTGAAACTCTATTATTGGAAGTTTTACCTTATGTGGATTCAGAATAAAGTACGGATACCAAAGGACGTTCTACTACTACTAATATTCGCCTTTACCCACAATTTTCTCTGACGAAGTATTTGTGATAGTGAGCAAGAATTACAACGGTGTGAAGATTAAGCACAACAAAATGGAGTTCTTTGAATTGTTCTTTTCCAAATTCCTCGAGATGGCGTTTCAATGCAGTGATGTTTCTAAGTGTGACAACTTTTGATTGATCGAGAAATCGATTAGGTGTATTAAAAACACACATTTAGTGTCTCTTAGTGATACAGAGACAGTTTCTAGCTTGAGCGGGGGTTATCTCGATGCGTTGCCAGACGGAAACACTCATGAAAAGCGGGAGATGAGCTTAGAGGAAGACCACCACTATGTGGAGGAGATAATGAAACGAAGTAGGAAGTAACACTCAAACAGTTAGTAATCAATTATATAATGTTTCATTCACTGCATGAATAAATAGCATCTAAATTTTAAGCATTTTCGCAACATCAAAACAAAGTAAAGTTTTATAGACATTTCAACTTGATTCACTTTAATTGGCACTTTAGTGATTACGTTTGTTCGATTCAACTGGTAACCTATTCGATTAGAATCACATACACTCGTTAATCTGTACAACTAATATACTATAGTAACTACATATATAACATCAACACGTTCTTTACATATATATGTTCACAAAAACTTTTTGAACCAAGCCGGATCAAACAAATAAATCACTAGAAATAATAAAGTATATCATGGGCAAGTCATCTCCAATCTCTCTTTTTAACCCATTTGCCTTAGGTACTTTTGTTATTGCTTGTATAGCCTGGATCATTGCTTTTGCAGGCTGTATTGCATGTACACAATCTCTCTCCCATTTCCCTAAATTTTCATGGTGGGGTTTAGTTTATCAATTGTTTTTGTTGATAACAGTTGCTATCTTTTACGTTACAAACACTTTCCATTTCTATAGGTTGTTTTTAACATCTGGTATTTCAATTGCATTTATTTATAACTCAAATTCAACCAACAATTTGATCTATGTTGCTGAATCATCTTCAAGTGCCGCTAGTGCAGGTTTTGTTATTCTATGTATGACCAATTTGCTATGGTTATTCTATTTTGGTTCAGAACCAAACTCTCCAATCATTTCGTACATCGATTCCTTTGGTTCTGGTGTCAACATCATGGTTGCATCAAAAAGTGGTTCCAGATCTCAAAAACAACCACCATTACCTCAAAATCAATATTATTATAAGGATGAGTCTTTATCGTTTAACGGTAACCAGATTCACTTACAATCCGACGATGGAACTGACTCTCACAATCCATTTGAAACACAAGAATATACTTCACAATTGAAGGGACTTGAAAATTTTTCCGCTACAAATTCAACACCAGCTAACAACAGAGTTTCAACAAAGTTAGCGTCATCGACAAGTGCAGTTGGCGGACTACAAACAAATCTACGTAATTCACGTGCTTTCACAAACAGGGAGTACGACTCGGACTATCCTATAATGGTTAATGGTATTTATGATTACGTCGCTAGTCCTGATGATATCAATGAGTTAAGTTTTAAGAAAGGTGAAATTTTTAGAGTGAAAGATACTAATGGTAACTGGTGGCAAGGTAAGAACTCAAAAGGTGAGATTGGCATGTGCCCTAGTAATTACTTGGAAGTCATTAATTAATATCCAGAATTAGGCAAATATATGAATATCAAATATACCAATACCCTTTCCTATACAACTTTTTTCCACCACCGAATTTATGATCCCTTTTCTATATCTTTGCATGTATAGTTTTTTTTCTTTTTTACGTTGTCTTCTGTTTCTATGTTTTTTGCCTTTATTTACGTATGTGGTTATAGTGGTTATAGTTCAAGCGGCTGCGTGTTCCAAGGAATGATGGTTGGACCAACCTGTACAATGTCCAGTGAGCACTGTTTACTTTCAAATTTTTCCTTTTTAAAAAAGTACACTTCCCACCGCGACTTTAAACAAAACAAACAAAGCAAAAGAAAATTTAGTCGACTGGAAGGCTGTTTGTTTGTTTGCTCGTTTGTTTTAAGTGTAACACAAAGAAAGCCTTTCTTATATTGCTACTACTAACACTACTTCTTAGTAAATTTGTTATCCCTCATATATCTGTTTTGAGTTCAAATCAATTGATCAGCTTTCTTCCCTTCTCGCTTTCTCTCGCTGCTTACTATAAACCTCATACATATATATGTATACTGGAAAACAATCAAACGCTGTTACCAAATCCCTATCTAAAATACATATTGTTTTAGACCACTTTGACCGGGGCATTCATCCATTGTTGAAAAGATAAACATATTTCTCTTTTATAGTGCTTATCGTCTCACATTAGCGTATAAATCTTAACCAATAACATGGCCGAATTGCACAAAAGAATAAACAACCTGTCCTCACCTTCAAGCTCATTAAACCACACTTCGAACTCGTCCAATATAACCAGCATACCTCCCGATTCAGGAAGCCATGATAACCGCCAGAAACAGTTTAATTCAAGTACAGATTCTCCTTCCACTTATACCAACCACAATAATGATTCAGATTCAGATGATGACATGAATCCGGGACCTCCAATTTTGAGCTCATATGCCATGTCCCTATTGAAACAGTTGAATAAAGACGATAATAGCAACAATAGAAACAACGATAAGGAGATAAATATAGAAATCACAGATATAATTACGCATAGATTCTCAAACAGGCCCATTAGCTCCTATTCCTATTTATCAAATGGGAATACTATAACAACAAGACCACGTAGAGATCTCCAAACATCACCTATGAATAGACTCAGTTCAGATTTATCAAATAATGATAAACAAGAAAGACCAAATAGAGGACCTTCATCGAGATTAACGCTTTCAAAATTTAACCTAGGAGCCCCTAGGCGTCTATCGGAGTCGGAAATGAATGAACTTACAGATCACCCTCATTATAGCCATAAGAGAAAGGACAACAGTAGTTTTGACAATATGAATGATCAAAGAGAACATGAAAAATACACATATACCAATACAGCTGATAGACAACAAATAACCGCCAACACTACAGCCACCAATTTTTTTACCCATTCGATTAGGGGTACAACACTTACCGCAACAACTCCATACAAGCAACGCAATGACGAAAACCAGAACCCATTGATATCCGTTGATTGCAAAAAACACCCCATCTCCATTACTCCAAGAACACAACGTTCAATAAACAGTGCTTTTTCGCCAGAATCGAAAATGAGAAAGCAGTATGATGGAAAGGGCATATTAATGAAGAATCATGCAACTAAAGAAAACCATCAAGTTACTAATGCAATTACGACTCCCAGAAGACAATACTCGGTTGCTTCATATAATGACTACGACACACCAGAACGAGGTAGAAAAGCTTCAACTCCATTGTCACGATTAAGAATGGACCAAGAAGTTGGTGAGTTTGCTATTCTTAAATTACCACAGACCCCAATCAGAAGAACACCATCCAATAAGTTCCCTAACTCTCTAAATTTCAAATCGATGCTAGAGGAACAATTAAAATTACAAAAGGAGCGTATATTAAGAGAGGTGAAAAGAGAGAAAGAAGACGAACTTCGAAGACAACACGAACATCGATTGGCTGAGGAAGAAGAACGTATATACAGACTAAAACTTGTAGGCGAATCAAAAAACGCTGAATTACACTCAGCACATGTGAAGAAGAAACAGCTAGACGAATCAAATTTTATCACTGTTAATAGACAAGATTTTGAATGCCTGGAACAAATTGGTAAAGGTGGATCATCTAAAGTTTATAGAGCGCGTGCGGTTAATGGCAAGAAAGACTACGCAATCAAAGTTGTTTCGTTTGATCAATTTGATGATAGTGCCATAGTTAGTTTCAAAGGTGAAATTGACATTCTGAAGAAATTGAGAAATGAGAAAAGAGTTGTTAAGCTAATTGACCATAGTTTGAGGAACGGATCACTGTTGGTTGTAATGGAATGTGGCGATATTGATTTAGCCCATGTTTTGGCGAGTAGGTCAAGCTTACCTTTTGATGCTGGGTTTGTTAGATATCATGCCGTGGAGATGTTAAAATGTGTTAAAGCTGTTCACGATGCCGGTATTGTTCATTCTGACTTAAAACCTGCCAATTTTTTGTTTGTCAAAGGTATGCTAAAGTTGATTGATTTTGGTATTTCGAGTTCTTTATCAGATCATACGATGAATATTTATAGAGAATGCCAAATCGGAACACCAAATTACATGGCACCCGAAACTTTAGTTGAAGTTAACAATACATTGAAAGGTGAAGACCTGCTGAGCAATAGCAGTACTTGGAGAATTGGTAAACCTGCTGATATATGGTCTTGTGGTTGCATCATTTACCAGATGGTTTATGGGAAACCGCCGTATGCTGGATTTGCTAGTAATAAAAGGATATTAGCGATCACTAATGTGAAAGTGGAGATACAATATCCAAGAACATCAACGGCAGCATCAGTTGAGACTACTTCCACCACCACCGCCAATCCAAAAGAATCAGTTTCTACAAAAGTCAATGGGTTAGTCATTGAAACGATTCAAAAATGCTTACGCCGGGATCCGAATGAAAGATTAACGGCTGTTGAATTATTAGAAACTGATTTCTTGAGACCTAAAGTTGTTACGGAGAAGTTTATGAGTGATTTAGTGAAGAATGCAATTAGGTATGGGATGAAACATGGTAATATAGCTGATTGTAAAATGACTGTTCTTTGTGGCGATGTTTGGAAGAAAGTTAATGAATATAGTTAATAGTGCTTTAGTTAGCACTAGGCGTATTGTATAATGATGAAATTTAATAAAATACAGATACTTCGGTGATTACCTTTTTCTTTACGAAAAGTATGGTGTATAAATAAAAGGCTGAAACCAAATAAAAGACGACAACGAAAGGTGAGAGATGGGGAAAAATATACAAATGATACAATACAATACAATTAAAGAAACGAAGAGATAAGAGAAAATCAGTAATACATAAGTCTAAAACAAAAGGAAGAGGAATAAAAACGAAAATACACAAACAACATAGCTTAACAACCCCACCCCCAGAAAAAAAAGAAAAAGAAAAAACTAAAATCTGTTCATCTCGGACCTAGCTTGGCTAAAACTCTAGGACCCTGCTCCTCCCACTCCTGTTTGCTTATCCACATATGATCTTTATCGGCCATAATGTTTGCTAAAACTGCACCACCGATGAAAACCATATATCTTCTTCTTGGTGGATCTTCAATCCTAACTTTGAATTTATCTAATCTACTAGAATCACCTTTTAAAACTTTTATAAACCATTGTTGTTTCAGCTCCTTTTCTAGTCTGGATGGTAAACCAGGATACATTGACGAACCACCGGAAAGCACGATCGATTTGAATAAAGTTGATCTAATATCGACGTCACAAGACTGAATCGTGCTGAATAAAGATTCGCCAACACCAGGTTGTTCAATATCAACTAGAGAAGGTTGAAATAAACATTCTGCAGCTTCGAATCTTTCAGAACCAATTTTAATGACCCGACCATCTGGCAACTCATAATTTTCCACTAATGTTGTCGTTTCGTTACTTAATTTGGAATCAAAATCTAAATCATAAGAAACATAACATAGTTTTTCTTTCATTTGCCTAACCGTTTCAAAATCAGCAGTTCTATTGAATGCGTAGCCCCTTCTTAACAACAAATTGATCAAATTTCTGGTAACGTCTCTACCAGCAACGTCTAACCTTCTAGTAACGTGATTTAGAACAACAGATTCATAAACTGGAACAATGTGAGTGACACCATCACCCGAATCAACAACGACACCGGATGATAAACCTTGTGCGTACAAGGCTAGAACGGCTTGAATAGCAACATAAACACCCCCAAAATTGTATTTCTCAAACATAACGTCACACATATTCTCTCTATTCTTCAATGGATTCATTGGAGGTTCAGTAAGTAAGACTTTTTTTCCTGTTGGATCTATTTTCATTTTCTCATAAAATGCGTAATCCCATAAATGTTCCATATCTTCCCAATTCTTAATAATACCGTTCTCCATCGGATAGGACACCTCTAATGCCGATCTCATGGCTGAAGCTTCATCACCACACATTATATCTTTGATTTCGATATCGCCTGTTCTTTCTTCGGCTCTCAAAATTGGTCTACCGACGATGGACGGGAATGTATGGTCTGGGAAGTTTGTACTTGCTCTACCAATCTTGACAAAACCAGTACCTTGATCAAGAACTGTAGAAATAAAAAAATCAGATAGATTAAATTAATTGACATGTTAGTAAAGTGTTTGTTATTTCATTCGACCAATGCTTCTAAGGACATGACAGATTTATCTAAATAATCGATTAAGACTGTGGATGATTTTTATTTACTTACCAATTGGTTGATCCATTATCATTTATAGCTTGGTATTTTGGAAGAATATGACTTTTGAGTATTGTATCAGTCTATGATTGACTCACTAATATAAGAATTTATGTATTTCGGATGTTGTATATAAAGAAAACTATCTGTACGTTGTTCATTTTATTCCCTGATTGACACAATCGTTTATTCATTCATGCCTGATTGATTCGGATTGCCATCAATTGCACTTTTTGTCTGGTGCATCCACACACGACCTTTTTCCATCCTTTAAACTTCTGCTTGACTCGTTTCAAGTATCAATTATACTACTTGTAACTAATTAAACAACTTGACTGTTTAACCACCTCTTTGTAAATGAATATCAACTTTCGTTTTATTTAACATTAATATTACATATATATATAATCATGAAACCAAATTTATCCCAACATACTTCTCTTTCTACCTCTCATTCTTACATCACTCAATCTTCTAATCACCTGCGTATACTTCTTCATCCCGTTTCTAGTCACGTTTTCTCGATGTATCTCCTCATAACCTTCCAACAGCCACTCGTTGTACATTTTGGAATATGCTGGATGTGTACTGGTTAATGCTTTTTCTAAAACGTACAAATCAACGGCTTTATCCTCCTGTAATGATGAATAAGAAGATAATCCAAAATCAATCAACATTGGCTCGTTAACTTCGCTACCTGTCTTCTTCACTAATATAACGTTCGAACTCGTAAGATCACCATGAACAATATCTTCCAAATGTAGTTTACCAAGTGCTATACCAACAAACGTTAATACTTGTTTAACTTCTTGACCAATGGCTATATTCTCCACATGATTCAGTCCATCTTGTTCTTTTTCTAACATCCACAACCAATTTTTCAAAGAACTAATGCTATTATTTGGTAAATGGTATCCAATAAATTCCATCCAGATTACTCCATTGGGAGCATCAAGTGCAACCAATTTAGGTGCAGGAATGTTTAATTGATACAATCTGTTCAACAATTTGGCTTCAGAACATGTTCTTGATTTAGTTAAATACTTATCAAGGACTTCATGCCTATATGGTTTTGGGGGCCTGTATTTTATTATATAATGGGACGGGTTTTGGATGTCTGATGGTGTTGATGGTAGATATGGATGCTTGCCAGTTAGGAAAACTAGGGCTTCTGCACCTTGCGAAATCATGTTTAGTTCTAAGTCAGGTATTACCTTTTGAACTCGTTCTAACATATAAGAACTCATCTTGATTATGTGATTGTTTAGTGATGACAGTTGACAAGAATTAATCACCTATCAGCTTGCCTTTCAGAGAAGGGTCATTTAAAGAGGTGGTTGAGTTTTAAGATAAAAATATTCCTGTAGACAGCGAAAATGAGCGTGTACAGTGCAATAAAAAAAAGGGAGTTTGTCTCCTGTTTTGAGTTTTTTTGGAGTTGGAGTAGGTGCTTTAATATTAAATTCTATACCACAGAGCAAAGCAATAAAACAACATTAAATTACAAGGTGTGATTTTTATATGAAGAAATTAAATCAAACTGAACGAATTTTAATTTGTTTAACTCACGACGCAATAAAGTATAATATTATAATAATTTACAGTAACTTACATTAAGTTACATTAAGTTACAAACATTTAGCGAAATAGTTAAGGTTAAATCCATTAGGCTGTACAATGTAATGGTTTTGTTCTTAGGATTGACAACATATAACTAAATGTTTGTTTATCGAGGAATATGTGAATGAAACTATTGATTTCGTTAAGGAGGAAAAACGTTGCTAGCTATGTAACACATTACACATAAGAGATAGCTATCGACTTGTATATTCAAGAGCGTCTTCTTTTAAATGAATTAACCATAGGGTGTATTTGGAAATAAATTATGTTTCTGAGCAAAAATGTGTTTCAGCTAATGAGCTCTAAAACCAACATTTCAATTGCGTTGCAACACACTATGGTTCATAATCATTCAGAGAGTAATCTCGGTATCTCTATTATAGTTACAATAGATTACAATTGACTAAATTGAATCAAATTGAATTTTTAAATCAAAATACAAACTAGTATATTGCAAACTACAAGCTAGTATATCGCAAACTACAAATTACTTTCGCAAAATATTAAAATACAAGCTACAATGAACATACTAATAGTTTAATGACCAACTTTATTACCACATTTTTTACCTTGCTTATGAGTTAACATGTGCCTGTAGTAACTTAAAAACTTATTACCTGGCTTACCGTCATTCAAAGTTTGAATCTTAATGGCCAGTTTACAATTTGGACATTCTACACAGTCAACCAAGGTTTCAGTTCTACCTTTAGTCTTTAGATCTTTAATTTCTAAAGCTTGACCAAGTAAACCAAGTGGCATTTCTTTACCGTTAGAGTAAACACCATGGAATTTTGTAACATGATGTAAGTATTCAGAGTTCTTGCGTTTGAAAAAACTACTGTTAATGTCTTCGTTTCTACAGTATGGACATAAACCTTCACTATCAACTTCGTTATAGACTTGATTATTAATCAAAGACTTCCTGTATCTACAAACTAATGGTTCATAATAGTTTTCCTTAGAATCACCAGAGTAACGATTTGACATTGCGAATCTCTTTTCATTCCTAACGTATGTGTAGTTCTCGTCAATATTGTAGTTGTAGATATCACGCCAGTGAATGTGGTTTGGACGAGTAAACATCAAACAGTAATTCTCTAACCATTTTTTGGTATCTACTGGTCTGGTGTCGTTGTAATAAAACATCATTTTTGAAAATTTGGAACTGTTGACTGGTTTAGATTCACGCTTTGCCCCACAGTTTTGATTATGTTGGTGATCTTCTGAGGATTCTGACGCGTTTGGTCGTTCCGCTTTCAATAAAGCTAATTGGGTTTGAACTTGAGAACAGAAATCAGCATCAACCCTAAATCCATTGTTCTTCAAAGAGACAATACTTCCTTCATCCAAATGGGTGATAAATTGAGTATCAGCCTTTGAAGTTACAGGAGAATCGGTAATATCTTCAGTAAGTTGCATTAAAGCCTTGTTAGAACCTTGATTCAAGCAAACCTCAATACCATTCAAGAAATCAGTGTTCAATGAAGAGTCTTTATTCCTAGAAAAAATTCCAAATAGAACAAAGTTTCTAGGATGAACAAAGCTGGTGATTTTCTCCAATGGTTGGTGTCCTTGAATGAGCTGTTCCCCGAGTTTATTATAGGTTTTAGCAATAGATGAGTCCAAAGATAACCCACCAAGTAATTGAAATTCATTAGAAGGAGTAAGGATTTGAGAAATAGCAGGGACAGTAACACCAGTTTCCTGTTTTGAAGAATCGTCTTCAATGTAATCAAAAATCTCTTCATCTTCAGATAACTCATCACCACCTTCTTCATCGTTCATAGTTTTAGAGAAAGCTTTGCTGACTTTACCAGCTTCCCTTGTTTCTGGTTCAACGTTGAATACAGTATCCAAATAGTTCTCTGATAGTCTTGGTTCACTGATTTGACACTCGACAGCTCTAAAAATAGAGTCAAAGTTATTTTCACCATCCTGAAGATCTGAAACCATTTCTATGTTAATGTTTTCTTCTTGAATGTTGAATTCACATCCACCAAACAAGGCATCGTCAATACCATAATTGAATGTTTGAACTTCTATGCCCAATAATGAAGTGTCCATTAAGTTAAACGAACCAAGTTTTTCCTCATAAGATTGAGTTAAATCGGATTGAGACATTTTTTAGGTTTTAATTTTAAAGAAGTCTGATTAATATTATTACTTTTAAGTTTTGAGTGTTTCAAAGTATTTTTACGGTTTAGTTTCCAACGAGTAAACGATTTAATTCAGTTCTCGAAACGAGTGAATGAGTAGACTTAGTTTTGAGAACGGATAACGCCTAGTTAAGTAAACGAATGTGTTATCAAGAGGTTACGATGGTTAACAAGGCTACTCTAAAGAAAATATAAACAAGTGGTTAGCAATTCAAAACAGTTTAAAGGGAGAAATACTCTAGTATTTATACTCATGCAGTTTTGTAAGTTTTGCTGGCAATGTTTGCCACCTAGGTGAAAAACTGATTATTTTAACAAACTTGCTATACCGTAGTAAACACTCCTTATAAGTAGCAAGAATTATCTGATAAGCACCAAATAAGGAGGGACCAGAAATTGTTCTCGGCCAAATGATGCTTTTAGGAAGCGTAATCTTGTTGAATTACCTAATATGGAAAGAGGGAATCTGGGTCGTGGCGTAAATTGCAGCTAATTTCAGCCGAACCTGGGAGCATTCCTCATGTCCGTCGGGAGGGCAATCCAAAAAGGGAGCAAAAATTAGCTCCGCTAACAAATCGACCAAAACCACAGCATACTAGTTTCTTTTATATACTTTATTTGGATTGAGATGTTTGAGAGCTGATATTCTGCAGAGACACTGAACTACGGCGCTAAAACAGTGCAGAGCTAAAATTAGAATGGGGGATAAATCAGGGAGAAGAAGGAAGGACCAGAGAAGGCAAAGTTACCCGTTCGCGAATCGAAATGGTCATTCTGATCTTTTTCGGAAAATTCAACTGAGCTAACTAAACCAAGCGGTGGGTGTGCTGCGTGGTCTAGGTCCGTATAACTCTTTTTTATCCTTACATACAATCGCATAAGCATATCAATTGGCTTATTTAGATACTAATTTACACTTCCAAAACTGATACACTTATAAGCTGCTGCAATCAAACGATGTCCAATAAAGAATGCGTAAGTACATATTCAAATATACCCACACTTTTCCAGTTCTCCACTTGGAACGAACGATATAAGAGATATATCGGTAAACAGCCTACTAACAACCATACTTTTCGCTATTTAACTCCAGTCCGACTTATATGATACCATCATTGATCATGTGATTCAAGAATCTAGACAGGATTTTGAAGACAGTGGTATCGATGAACAAACGTTAATGGACCTGAGAAAGCTTTGGAGAGACAGACTATCGAAATCTGGAGTTGCTCACTTCTCATGGGATACTAAAGAAGAAGACGAGGGCCAACAAGAACGATCAAAATTATCCGCATCAAGTATACACACCGGTTTACAAAGAACTGACGACCAAGTAGAACAACAAAATCAACTGAGGTATGAAGACTCATCAACAGTTGGACTCGTCATGCCAGGTTCATCCAACCGTTTGTCAACACATGGCTTACACCTGCCGACTACTTCATCAACACCATCCACATACGTTAAGAAGGAGGAAGATACGGGAATTGCGTTACCAGGCGCATCAAACATTGGCCAATCTGACGGGTCCGTCTCAGAGATGATGGCCTTAACAATAGACGATGTACCAAAAAGTAAGATCAGACAACTTAGAAAGAATTTACTGAAGCACCGCCTAAGAAACCAGCAAGACAACCTCAGAAAGCTGAAACCACTGATATCACAAGCCGATGGTGCTGGGGAGGTCAAATTAGACGATGGTAATGATGATTCGGATGACGATTCAGATGCTTCAGATGATGATTCAGATTTAGGCTCAGATTTAGGTGTCGATTCCGATGAAATCAACTCGGATTTGGACGATCCTGAAGATGATGAGATTAATTCTGATGATGAAAACGATGATCCTGAGTTCAACATTATGTTGTGCCTTTACGACAGGGTACAAAGAGTGAAGAACAAATGGAAATGTAACTTGAAAGAAGGTATTGCGAACATCCAAGGTAAGGATTATGCTTTCCAAAAAGCTACCGGTGATTCTGAGTGGTGAGTTGTACGTAAAAGTGCATCTTTACTTATAATGTATATACAATACAATAGCCGTTCTTCCTCACTACTTGATAGCTGATTGGATTACACCACCTAGCAATTGTTTCCCTCTCTACACAACCTTTTCTGTCCGATCGGCTTCACTGATTTGTTAAATATGTAACCATTCTTTATTTACTTTGTTTTCTTTCCTATATGTACATTATTATGCCAATATTAGTCTATCACTATTTCTATAATACTTGAAACAGAAATAAACGGTTGTAGATCGGATCTTTGTAAATAGATAAGTACTCCTTCACAGCCTCATAAAACTGTCCGATTCTTCCTGGCAGAATCTTTGTCCACTCGGATGGTTAAAAATTTACAGAAACTTGGAGATGAACTATTTATATTACCTTATCATGACTGTATTACCTTCACAACTTTTAGGCTCCTACGGGTCAAATCTGTTGAAATATAGACTGTAATCAATAAAGTTACGAACTATAACTGCGTTCTATTATGATATTAGGAACTCTCAGATACTATCAAATAAGGAGATTTGCTTCCAGATCAAACATTCTCCATAACAAAGCTGCAATAACACCTCCACCAACTTCGTTGAAAAATATAGCTCCACAACTGCAATCACCAATAGACCCAACTATAGAAAAACCCCCATTATTGCAGCATTTAGAAGCCCATAAATATCATCTAGAATATAGAGAAGGAGAACTACAAGAGGAACTAACACAAGACCAACTAGATGCCATATCGAGTCTAACTTCTTCACTATACAAACCCAAGGATCCATTTTCTGAGCCTTCTAAAGCTGATTTGATTCAAGAACGAATTGCATCAGTGGAGAAAAAACTAGAAAGACAACGATTAATTGAAGAAGAAAGATATCAAGAAATAGTGGCGCAACAACATGAAATGTTGAAATCAACGTTATCTGATTTCAAGAGACCATTAACCGCTTTTTTCTTACTTGCAAGTGGCATTTATTTGTCTATTCATTACGGTTGGCATTATTTAGAAGGCCAAGAGCACATCTTGGAGATGGAGTTGAGGACAGGAGAATATGAAAAACGTCTGCAGGAGTTGTTGGATGAACAAAGAGAGTTTCTTTCCAACGGGGGTAAGAATGGCGGTGAAGGTGGAACTTCAAGAGGAAAAAGAAGGTGGTCATTGTGGTGACAATGATATCATACATGCTGGTATATACACAATATACCATATAACTATATACGTTTGTCAAATTTAAACTTTTACTCTTTTACAATATAATACTTATACATACAAAAAATAGTGTAAACTGAAAAATATGCTTATAAGTTGTAGATAGAAAATGATTAACTGTGCATCCTTATTGGGCAAAGTACCTCAGTGAAGAAACCTTACCATCGGAAACCAAATCCTTAGCAGCAGCTTCTAAAATAGACTTTGCAGAGGCAGCATCACTACCGTTCAACTTAGCAGCAAGTTTGCCCAAAGTGACATCGTCGAAAGCTTCAATCATGGTTTCAAGATCGGCATCAATGGCTGTAGCCTGAGCATCATCACCGAAGTATGAGTTATCTTTAGCACCAGCTCTGACAGATCTCTTATTCTTCTTCTTTACATTCTTGGCTGCTTCTTTAGCCTTCTTACCACTTTCCTTGGATTGCCTAGAGGCTTCTTCGGCGGCTTTAGCTGCAGCTTCTTCAGCAGCCATCTTAGCAGCAGCTTCTTCAGCGGCTTGCCTAACACCAGCCTCTCTTTCCCACTTCTTCCTAGCCTTTTCAGTCTTGTCATCCTCCTTGAACTTCTTAATTCTTGGATCTTCAGAGTTAGCTCTCTTGACCAAATCGGCCAATCTTTTTGTATCTTCAGCCTTTCTCTTCTTTCTCGCATTGTTGTTCTTCTTTTCAACGTAACGCTTGTGATCCCTGTTGGCAGTGTCATCTGGAACATCTTCATCCAAGAACTCAAACGTTCTCCATGAATCCATGTTGTGGAAGAACCTGTAGAAGGCTTCGACTTCTTCCTTGGAAGAAGAAGCATCACCTAAAGATGGAACAGGTTGTTTAATTGAGAATCTACCTTCAGCCGAGAAAACAGGCCCCCAAGCTTCGTAGAAGTCATAAGTGGATTTAGGAGACGGTGGTTGAACATCAGCATTGAAGTCAACAGAATCAAATTGTCTTCTCTTCGCTGGATCTAAGATAGTTTCAAATGCCTTTTGAATAACCTTGAAGAAATCATCTTGGTCCAAACCACCAGAAGCAGACTTCTTATCCGGGTGGTGTTTTAAGACTTGAACTCTATGAGCTCTTCTAATTTGATCTTCAGTAGCCCTGTATCTATATTTGGATAACCCTAGAACAGCATATAAATCGCATTCTTTCCAATCTCTTGGATCTTGAGCTAATAAATCCGCAGATTGTTCTTCATTAAATTCTTCATCACCGTTAGATTCGTCGACGACGGTGACATTTTTAGCAGCCTCAATTTTCTCAAATTCGGACCAAGTGTGACCTCTCAAAGTTCTTGTAGCATGGGCTAAAAAGTATTGACCAACTGGTTCGATTGGTCTCTTGATTGAAGCGGAGTAGTTAGCGACAGCTTTGAACATGCCTGAGAAGTCAGACGGAACGACTGGTAACGACATTTTTGATTGATTTAAAGGGTATGTCTACTAGTGACTAAGATGAGTGTGTAGTTACGTAAGGGTTTTGATAAGAAGGAATGAAGAAGGAAATCAGGCTTTGTTCCAAACGTCTTGATAGAAAATAAAAATACCCAATAGAACAAAAAAAATCCAAAAAAGCGGAAATTTGAAAATGTGAAAAGGGCTGCTTAACCGTTGTAGTAGTTAGGGGTAGGGCTGAGAGTTTTCTTATGATGCTGTTTGCTTACAGTCAGCTCAGAATCGAATATATACAACAACACTAATGCATTGCATCATGTAAGTATCGTGCGTAAATAGGGTGCATCTTTATATACGGGTGTAAAATAGATGGGAGTAGATGGATGGATGATGAAGGGCTGAGAGAATGCAGGAAGGCCTGGTGAAGACCACACATGAAGGCGATCAAAACAAGAAAAATGCTGTCCCAGTGGATTTACACCGGACATACACATAAATATTGGACAACTGTATATTTTCTTGATACGGCACAGGAGGTTGATTATTGCTTGACATTTATTTGTTATATAACCTTTAATCAGTGTTGTCAGTGTTGTAGAGGTTAATTGAGGAGGGTTTGAAATCAATCTGGCCCAAAAGGGAAATATCTTAACTTTCACGCGTTCATTTCCACCCAACGGAATGTTCAACTAACCTGCTTGTTTATCAAAATTGAGTATTTTACATGAGGTGGGAGAGCTGGCATCATTTGGTAACGTTGATAAAGCCTTAGAAGATAACAGTGTATTAGTTTTGTTATACATCATAATAGGGCACTTGCTATTAACATTTCACTGCTGCAAGAAAACCAGATCAATTGATTGAATACTTTGAATTTTTCATCTCTTTTTCTCACTGAAAAAGGTCCAACTATCATTATCATTATTCACCCACTTTGTGTCTCTTTCGTTGTCCCTAGACTGTTTCCATCGTTTAAAATTCAATATATTACAATTCCTAAAATTTGGTCACTCTTTTTGTTAATCGTTAATCTTCAGGAAATCTTTTTTAGGGAACACGATACACACCCCTCCGTCCAAAAACGACCAAAATGAAAAAGTTTCTAGGCCGCAGGGATAAGAGTCGAAGCACCGTATCAGACGCATCATCTACTTCAGTCTCCTCTTTGACACAAGAAAGGACAGCAAAAGACTCACATATACTTCGACAAACCCAATATGCACAGAGCAAATCCAATTTGGCCGAGGTTGATGAGGTAAAACAAGACTCCGAAAGCATTTCCCTATCTTTATCCAAACGAGACCTCATACCCGTCTCTGATAATTCAAGCCCTCAAAAGACATCTAAACAAGATACAACGACAATAGGTGCAAATCGAATACAATCTCCCACTAGGAAGATCCCGTCTTCAGTTATTGATACCAGAAAAAGTACAAGTCTATTGAAATCGCTATCAAGTAAAAGATCGAATGCTTCTTTCCAACCTTCAAGTACATCATCAAAGGCCAAAATAGGAACTCAATCTTTAATTGACCCTGCTTGGGATCACGAAATCACGAAATTCGGTTGGTTGAACATGCTCAGTGAAAATGCAGAAGAAGATTCCAAGTTGGTTAGAGCTGAATTGAAAGGTACTATGTTGTACATTTACAAACCACCACATGAATTGTCTGATATCAAAAGCTTCAAACCATCTGATGAATCCGGACAATTAAGTGCCAATGACTTAAAGGCTCAAACTACAAATTCATCAAACAGTACAAATATCTCCACTATCCACACAACGACCACTAATGACGACGAGCACCCAGAAATCAATGAAGAGCAAGGCCTAACCAATGTTATGAGAAATTCAAATGCTTCCTATAATTCACTTTTGGATGAGCCCAGCCCAACCATAACCTCCAAAGAAAATGTATTGACTGTAGCCGACTCGACAAACCCTGAATCCAATGACCACATTAAAACTTTATTATCGAGTTCTGAGCGAGACGCAGAATCAAACCCTACATTGATCGACAATCACCATCGACTAGAACACATGAATTCTCCAACAAGTTTAAGTAATATCGATGCTTTGACGAATCCTACAACCTTGGTAAAATTATCTTACAACTCTACTCGTTTCCCTCACCCTGATTTGATGATTGACCCTCAAACGGGAGTCATTGTCAACGGCACTTTAGAATCAATTTGCCATGCAATAATTTTTAACCCTCACTATCATTTAAGTAAAAATTTGCTGCAAATTCTTCCCCTATTGGATGATCTGATAAATGCTTTGGCTTACTTTCAAAAGTTCTCTGAAGTTTTCGTTAAAATTGGTGGTACCGAGTCAAGAAGTTATCAGTATCAAGATGATGAAACGGGACCAGTTCTGGTAACTAGTGATATTGATTTAAGTATGACGAAAAGATTGGTTTTGGTTATTGAAGTTATTAGAGACCGTTTTCCTGGTATGTTATTAGACGATCAAATTTTGACTTCAGTCTGTAACTTGTTGCTGACAATCGATCCACACCAAAACTGTGATCAATTGAGGCAATCGGTTTATCAAAAGCAACAATCGTTGGCCAGCTTGACTAATTTTGGGGACAACAATCTTAGTATTCCATTTTTTGGTGATGAATTTATGAGTTTCGATATACATCAACTGGCTCAACAAATAAATGCAATCAGCTTGAAATTCAACAACATTTGGGACCCAAAGATTGATCCGTCATTGCTATACGAAATCACTCAAGAAAACTATACGTATTGGCGTAAGAATCCATTGATTTTTAACACTAGCAAGAACATCCATTACTTGGGTCGCTTACTAAACTACCACTTGTTCGAAGATCCGAAATACAGTAAAACTGCGAAAGCAAGAGGTATGATATTGACGAAATGGATTCAAATGGGGTCCCTATTTGATAAGATGGGCGACATGGTTTCTTGGCTTGCCATTGCCACTACTATTTGCTCGACGCCTATTTTAAGATTGACAAATACTTGGAGTACAATAGACCCGAACATTATCAAACTTGTGTCTACTGATTGGGCACCTGTTGTTTTTGAGCTGGATAGAAGATCCATGGTCTCATCCGCTTCTCATAGAAGCTCCTACCACGTTCTGGCTTCTCAAGGTATTGGTAAGAATTATAACAAGGAGAAAGCGGTTCCTTACTTCGGTGACTTATTCATCAAGAAATCTCAACCGGTGACGCACGTCGTTAAAAGCTGTCATCGACACTTGGATCGTGTGAATGCATCTTTTGCCAAATGGGAGGAATACTTATCCACTGTTGAAAATGAAACCTCTTCTTTAATATCGGATGAGCAACAATCAAGTCAATCCGAAAATACTGCTTTGATTAGTAAGAAGCTGTCCAATGTTCTGCAGAAACATATTATGGAACCACCACTTTCACTATCAAATATCATGGAAAATTCATTGCTGGTTGAACCTTCATACACAGGACAATACAACAGGTACCACGACCTTTCAAGGTCTCCATTATTCTTAGGTTCTTATGCTTCAATCTTATTCCCCCAAATCTTAGACACTTATTCCATTTATGATTACAAGTCTTTGCTTGGCGCTCTCGGTGGTGGTGAAATTAATGTCCAAGGTAAAGTTGTCACTGGTTTCACTGGTTTCTCCGGTTCAGGAACTACCGCTGAAGCAAGAAAGGTAGCTAGAAATCAGTTTGTCAAGAATGTCAGAGATTTGTTCAATATCGATTCCACAGAGCTCCATGTTGGCGACTCCATCATCTTCAAGACCATCAAATATCCGGGTTTGATCGGCGAAAATCATCAAGCTCAATGGAGACAACGACTGCAACAACAAGACCAGCTACAGAAAAATTACGTTTCAAGATCCCGCCCAACTAGTGTCCTACTAAATGAAAATGCCAACATTAAAAGATTTAGCTCTTATTCTTCCTCCAGTTTCAATTTAGAAGATTACATTTCCATTTACCGAGATTATGTCAAAGATACAGATGCCGCAATACAACTAAGCGCTGAATCCAAAACAGTGGTTCGTGAACTAACAGATGGCATCAACCATGACAAAGATCCACAGTTGAACGTCGAGATTTTGACCAAGTCAGCAACTTTAGAAAAATTATTAGACCTGCTTGTTTTAACTTCATCGCTATTTGGCTCTAAGATTAATGAAGAAGATGCTAAACGTGTTGCTGCGGATAAAAAATCTTCAACAAAAATCAAATCATTAAACGTCTCAAATATGCGCTTTAAAATGGATAACGGTGTGTTTACATTAACATTCTTTGCCACTTATCGTGGATTCTGTTCGACAACTAGATTATTGGAAGGTTTAACACGTCGATTTGTTGGTGCTAAATCTGCTGCTTTATCAATTGCCAATGACTTAAAAAAAGGTTACAAAACATCATCACAGAAAGAATTTGCTGGGTTCCCCAATTGGGACTCTAATGTTACGGGTAGATATAGTGAGATAAATTGGAAGTACGTTGCTCAAATTCAACTGGGTATTCTAGAAACTGTTTTAATCTTAGTTCAAGATTATTACCACCATTTTGTCGATGACCTACAAATCAAAGTTTCATTTGATAATCTATTGCGAATCATCGACAATGAAACTATAATTCAATGGACTAAAGTTATTAGTTGGTTAGAAGTGAACGAGGAAGACAAGCTTCCTAAGGATGAAAATTATGTGAGCGATATTCAAACGTTATACGAAGATATCATTGTTATTTACAAGAAGATGAGAAAGATTTACGTTAAGAAGTGTTACAAGCCTCAAGTTAAACTGTTACCATCAGGGGCTGTCTCTAACGTTAACGATATTTTGAATTTCACTTCAGAGTTATCAATTGTTCCAGCCGATAAGCTATTACCAAATTTAGAAGATATATCGTCCGTTGAAACTTTCATATCACAAATTGATTCCACCGTTGAGAGTATATTCAAACATATTGATATTAATGATTGGATAGATACTTTTGAAATATTGGAGGTGCGAACCAGTAAATCCCCATTGAGTTTATTTAGTTATGACATGCAAAAAATTAACTCACATGAAGACCTATTAGTCATTTCGAATATTTACATTTGGCTATCAACACTATTAGATTACGATCCAGCTGACAACAGAACTAAGAATCAATCATCCTCATTCTTTGCTAACAAGCTCCCTATTTCTGTTAAATCATTGTTCCTGTTCTATTTCAAGTTAAAGAGTTATTTAACTTCTCAGTTGACAGATCATAATATTAGTGCCCAAGAAAGAGCCAAAAGAATGGCCAGTGTTTTGTTGATGGTTCAAATTTGTAGGGTTAGAACAAAGAGTACTAGCCTGTCTGATGGAGACAAAGTAGAAGGTGAAATGACTACTCTTGATAACGGAAATGATAATGATAATAATTCCAATCAAATTGAAAATGGTAAATCGGATAATGCTACAGAAGATTCTATTTCTTTGAGGGTTCCATCACTCATTGAATCATGTTTAATCGATACCATTCTTTCGCCTGAATCAAGATTCTTTTCTTCTGCATGGATTAATGCTGCTGATTTATTGAGATCAAAGTTATCATCATCGTCACCAGGAACATCTGACACATTGGAAGAGATGTCGATTACTGAATACCGTAATCTATCTCAATTATTACCTGAAGAATCAATAACAGAACTACATTTAACCAAATCAAAAGGTTCATTATCACCGTGTGCTGGTTGGATAGTGGGAAGACTGTTAGAAATTTCTTGTTTTAATCCCAACATGTCAATTGAAAACACCAACTTGATTAATTTTGATAAGCGTCGATTTGAATATAACTGTATTTCCAACATAATGGATATGATACCACAAACAACATCAGAGAAACATCCTAGAAATACAGCATTTGGATTCTTGTTTGATTTTCATATTAATTTAAATGATTTGAAATTGGATTATGAACTTGCATCTAAAGAAAACAACGAATACAATGGTGGTATTCAAAGCTTGAAGATTTTCAAAGATCATGTCGATGATCAGGTCAGGCTGATGGATTTGGAACATACAAAGAAAGCATTCCTTAAAAAACAGGAAACTAAAAAGTTGTTGAAATCAAGAGCACCCTCAGCCATCAACGATAAGGCTTCAGTGGGTCAAGATCACAAAGCTAAATTTTCAGGAAAAACTTCAGTCATAAGAAGGGATAGATTAGCATCAAAATCAATCAGCTCATATTCATCGGTCTCAACTGGTACTAAAGCTGTTTCTATACTCTCAGCAGCAACCGCAGTATCAACTCCCTCTTCAAGGTTCAAATTCAGTGGATTATTGAGTAAAGCCTCAAGGCCATTTTCATCGATCAGTATGACAGGTTCTAATCAACCTATCCCAGATCGACTTGTTTATGCGTTTGAACTCCCACCTTGTGAATCTTGCATTGACAACAACAGTAACAACAGCAAATTGAAACCGTTCTTATCGTTGAACATGAAAGACTATACGATTTTCCCGGTATATCGTTCGCCATGCGCTTTCCAACTATCATCATCTGTTCATTCAACGATGCAACTTTCATTCCAAGGTCTAAACGAACAAGATAAAGAAGAATGGATACATCAATTGAATTTTTCTAAAAAGCATTGGTACCTATCTAGACAATTGAATAAGGCATTGAATAATAGCTCAACTATCATTTTTGGAGTTCCCTTAGAATACGTTTGTATGCGTGAGGGTAAATTTGTTCCTTGTATAATCGAGAAATTGATGAGTGAAATTGAATATAGGGGTTTAGAAGAAGTTGGCATTTATCGTAAGAGTGCATCGTTATCAGTCTTAAATCAAATAAAAGATCAAATTAATTCAAGAGGTGACTTCAATATGGAAAACCATTTGGTTTTCGATATACATAATTTAACAGGTTGTATTAAGTTATTTTTACGTGAATTACCAGAACCTTTAATTGACGATGAAATTATACCTGAATTTGACAAGATTAAAGAACTAGCTAAATCTAGTGATAGATTTCAACATTATAAATTATTGTTGAGTAAATTACCAGTTTTCAATTATCATTTCTTAGAAAGATTCATCAGACATTTGAAGCTTGTTGACGAATATAAGAACTGCAATAAGATGAATTCAACAAATTTAGCAACAGTTTTAGGGGGTACTTTTATTGAAGGTTGTAGACCTGAAAACATGAAACGATGCTTTGGATTAATGAATTTTGTTTGTGAAGATTTAATCGTTAATTATGAAAAAGTTTTTCCTAATAATTGCGGAATTGGAGATGAATAATTGAATAACGATGAGAACTAACCCAATACCTATATAACCTTTTCTTTAAAATCATTACATTTATTAAGCAGCCAGACAAACTAGTTTCTTGATCGATATAAATAAATAAGTCAAATTAAAATAAGTAAGTGAGGTATTCTCGGAGATCGCCGTTTCAGATAAGTATCGCGACTTAACGGGATGAGTTGGTGACTGGAGCGTCATAAGATTCTTGTGACGATGAGGATGACATAATCGGTTTTTGTTTAA
>JAHDIT010000105.1:0-45975 GCA_019232045.1 Ogataea degrootiae
TTGATCTTGATTATGTCATGAATGTATACCTTTTTGTATGGGCATTACGCAATTTGCTCTGTCTGTAGGAAAGTCTGTTCTGTCTGTAGGCATTCCCTAGGACCACCTGTGGATGACGTAAGCATATTTTGTTTTTTTTGGGAAAGGACGACGCGATACTATGTGTTATATTACCGTAGAAGGTGGTGCATCGGGCGTTGGTGTTTGTTTAGGTATAATATCGATCTTATACAAAGAATGCATAAGACACAGAAAAAGGTATCATTATAAGAATAAATAGTGGAAAACGAAGAAACACAAGCAAAAAAATATAAATAAGAAGTGCAAGTACTGTACACAAGAAGAATAACCCAAAGAATAAAATAAAAGAAATGATTAGTATCGAAACCAGTTTGAACGAATAGGAAAAGTAATAGTAGTATCTGTAATTATTGAAAAGTGATGCCAAACAATGTAATGTTATGATAATGAAACAACTGAATGCATATAAAGGAAAGAAATGTATTTTAAATCGCCAGGGTAAAAGAAAAGGTTACACCTGTAATTGTCCACCACAGTATTGTCTCATGAGATTGTTCAATTCTTGTTCTTCTCTCATAGCAACAGAATCGATAAGTTGGTTAATTGAATAATCGTTCAAGTTAACAATTGACGATTGTTGAGGTAATGGGTATTGTTTCTTTTGAGTAATATAAGATAAAGTTGTTGGTTGATAGCTATTCATCAATTGGGCGGTCATATCCATAGAACCAACACTCGACACTGATGAAGCTCTGGAGTGAATAGAGTTCATGGAATTGGATGATGTAATAGAATCTAATGAAGAGACAGAAGCTGATCTTGAACATGATAGTAGTGGAGTTGCAGCGGTAGTTGAGATTTGTGGAATTGAATGAGTAGATGCTGTTTTTTTGATTGTGGATGGAATGGCAGCCATTTGCTTTTGTTGAGAAGAGTTCATGATAGTTTGAGTAGAACCGCTAATCATACCCTTACTCAGGTTGTTTCTGATCTTTGATTGTTTCTTCAAGTCAGACTTGATTGGATCTAAGAATCTTTTCCAGACTTTCAATAAGTCATCCTTTTCGATTCTTAAATCCCAGTCCATTAGCATTAGTAGTTGTCTTTCCATTAAGTTAACGTCTTCCTTTCTAAATAAGCCGTCAGTGTATTTACTCCAATGTTTGTTCTTCGGAGAAGAATCATTGTGGTATTTTGATGAGATTATTAAGCAAGCTAAGAAGATTCTGTGTCTTGTACATGGTAAGCCTTGAGCATCAGCTGGTAACTTCGACTTCAATCTATTTAAGAAGATGATGGTTGACATTAGAGTACCGGTATAAACGTTTGTATAACGAACCAATTTGGTGATGAAAGTCATTAAAGATGGTAATGGTTTAGTCTTTAAGATTGGTGGGGAGTTTGGTGGGGATGGTAATTGTTGGGTGATGGTCTTTGATGATTCACATGGCAAGACTTGTAAAGTGACTGTGACTAGATGGTGAATCATATCCTGAGTAACAGGTGACTTTAAGAAGATTTGTAAAGCTTGTTCGTCGGACATTGTGATAATATTTGAAGGAATGTTGTTGTTATTGGTGATGATGGTATAAGTGTTGTTGATGTGTTGGGTTGATGGGATAACTAATTAGCTGATATATGAAAATTGTTAAATTGAAAAAAAATATAAAAGAAGAATAGCTGGCCTTTATATAACAAACTTGAATCAAGAATATAATTTCAGTCTATGGATTGTTTACAGGTGTAAATGAATTTAAAACATATAGTAAACCACGATTAGTACTGATACAGCAATAACACGATCTACCATCTCCTTTAAATTGTATGCATAAGAGAAGGAAGCAAGAATAGGTAAATTCTTATATTTGTTTAATTGAAAGCGTTTTATTATAAGAGCCTTGCATAATAAGGGGATGTGGCAATGATACATTGTTTGGTCAGATGAAGTTAGCCTCAAAGGGGGATATAAGATAGGATCTCAGAAGGAGAGGTTTGTTTGAGCCCTGTTGGAGACGTGTTTGGGAAATGTTCACACACGCGACCGTGTTTTTTGTGCGGCTGTTCACCGCCTGCAAATTCCGCTGTCGCCAAGCAGCAGGCAGTCACGACGGAGATTTGTATGTATGTGGAATAGATACCTTTGAAATCTAAATTTGTAAATTTGAAATGTAGGCGTCTGAAAGTTTGACGGAGAAATCTGGGTATTGGCCGTTTACAAGTATGGGTCTCTACAGTATTATTTGCTAGAAGACACACATCAAGACTAAAGTTTCTGTAAGGCACGTCTTGGTCCATCAGTGGCGTCGCGTTTCCACCTTAGTTCATTGGGCTTCTCCAGATTCCATAGTGCCGGATCGATCGATTCCTCTGCTGGTTGTTGGAGACGCGCTCGTCTTCGTCTTCTCTTTTTCCCTTTCTCATTCCCTGAAAGAAACTTGAAATCTGAGATCTAGAATCTAGAATCTCCAAATCCAGGTATGTTCCGAAAGGTGAACAAGATGTTCCCAATAAAATGGTTATTGTTGTGTTATTGTCTATCTGCTTAACCCTCACCTCAGTACCAATCGAACCTTGTCCTTCCCTTGTGTTTACTTCTTTCAAAGCAAATGGAATAATAGCATAGGTACATCACTCGCGCATTTTCAAATGAACGACTTATTTAGGCATCTACTTACTTCAACAAGAGAATTGCTTAAATTACCTACAGCTCTAATTTTTGTCATCCATTAATATATACACTTGCTGAATAATTTGAGTAAACATAAACGGCATGCAAGCCATTCTTCGATATACACCCGAACCATTATATATTTTACCTATAGAGTGTAAAAAGTACTTTTAAGGATAGGCTGAGTGAGATCTCGATTTCTGCCCCCTCCTTCTTTAACAGAAATACACCATCGAATGTCTAAGAATTGCTTGGTCTCTAGAAAATTTGAGTACTGTCTAAGACATGTTCTCGATGCCCCTAAATTTAATTGAGCGTCATATCCAAGATCGTGTCGTTGTTATAGAGTTATATTTTATTTCCGTAAGGAAACCTCCATTTACAGTGATCTGAGACAGATGTGCGGTACAGAATGTGTTCTTTACTTCTACAATGGAGAATTAAGGGGCTAAGAAGGAGGCGCATTTGGCGTACACGGACAATCACAGCTTCTACACATATACATTATACTATATCGGACATATATAGATGTATTGCTAGTGTGTTATTATTAGTTAACAAAGATAAGTTGTTTTTGAAATTATGTTTATAAATAACTTGCAGAAAAGTAAATTATCCACAATGGGCAGCGTTTTTGAAATCAAAAGCATTACACATGTCGCGTCCGTTGTTGTATTGAGGGATGTATGTACATGATATTTGGTAAATAAAAACTACAGGTATTCTTCTTTTACAAGATCAAGTAACATTTATAAATCTGAAAATAAGAAAATCAGGGGTTGAAAAAAAGTGATATGGATGATAGAGCATAGTTTAAAAACAAATATAAGTAAAATCATGGAATCATTTGCAGTTTTAGTGGATTTAATCATTACAAACAGCTCAGCTATGTATGTATATTTAAATTAAACTTGGCATTAGTTAATTCAAAAAAATTTAGACCTTCTTGTCAGCACCGTAAGCTTTGGTCTTGTATTGACCGTTTAATAAGATGATATCTTGTGGTCTGTAATCGTACTTCTTGGTGAAGAATGATTCAAGAATGTTCTTGGTACCTTCAGCGTATCTGATTTGAGCATCAATGACAGTACCAGAGTAATGTGGAGTCATAGCGTTACCGGCACCATACTTGTTCTTCATGGTTCTCCATGGGTGGTCAGCTGGAGCTGGTTGTGGGAACCAAACATCACCACCGTAACCTCTCAATTGACCGGATTCAACAGCATCGGCAACGTCCTGAGCGTTACAGATAGCACCTCTAGCAGTGTTAACTAACCAAGCACCCTTCTTGAAGTGCTTCAAGAGGTCAGCGTTAACCAAGCCCTTTGAACCAGCATGTAATGGACAGTTGATGGTGACAATATCAGCTTGAGAAACCAATTCCTTGAGATCTTCAACTCTTCTGGCGTTAACCTTTGCTTCAGCTTCAGCTGGTAAAGCTTGGTAATCGTAGTATAATAATTCCTTAGGGTTGAACGCAACTAATCTTTCCAAAACTCTGTAACCAATTCTACCTGCACCAATGGTGGCAATGGTCTTACCTTCAATATCAAAGGCATCCTTGGCAACAGCAGCAACTTCCCAACCACCGCTCATAACTTGTTCGTGAGCTGGAACAAAGTTTCTAACCAAAACTAACATAGTCATGATAACGTGTTCAGCAACAGAGACAACGTTGGAACCAGTGACCTCTAAGACAGAGATATCTCTACCAGATTGGTTAATGTAATCTAAGTCAATGTGGTCAGAACCAACACCAGCAACAACTAACAATTTCAAGTTCTTGGCCTTTTGAATTCTTTCCTTTGAAATGTAACCTGGGTGGAATGGAGTGGTGATGACAATGTCGGCATCTGGCATTTCCTTTTCTAATTGAGAATCTTCACCATCCTTGTCAGAGGTGACAACCAATTCGTGACCTTGGTCCTTTAACCAGCCAGAAATACCTAAAGCATTTTCGGTACAACCATATAATCTTTCTTCATCGGCAGCGTGCTTACCGGCATCGTATAAAACTAAAACGACCTTCATTGTGTTATTTGATAATTGATATTTTTGTGTTTGTGTTTGTGTTTGTCTTTGTCTTTGGAGAAACTTTCACTGGCTAAATAAAAGTACATTGAACTAAAATATCGAAATCAAGTATTAAAAATCATGGGGGATTGAATACATATTTATATCAGTTGAGTCTTTGGCCGTTTCTACTTGATCTCAATATACCCCTCATAGTTAAACCCGTTTCTTTGAATAACTACACGATTTTTTCTGGTTAAAACATACGAAGACCAAACCAGTAAGTAGCCAGTTTAGCTCAAACCATTTGAATCCAACATGGGCTTTCCCTCAGTTTGAAGAGCAGAAAAAAAGGGCCGATCTTCCCGGGCACTCCTATTGGGCAATTAGAGAAATTCACCCCGGATTTTCTAATCAACTTTTCAGTTCGCATTCCAAAAATGTGGGGGTGGGTGGATTGGGACGGAGATTGGGGCCATAGAGGCTATTTCTGTTCCGATTTGTTAATCGATGGACTATTGGTGATGGATTGGGTTAAGAGCTGACACTCGAATAATTGATGTCGGGAACTTTAAGGATAATGGTTCCTGTCTTCGTGGGGGGCTTTGCCTATACGTACCTGATTGTATCCGAGGTTCCAGTTACACCTGTAAATGTTAGTAGTGTTAGAGATTTACGCCCAAAGGAACCGATTCCATTGATCCTCTACGGTTAAAACGGTAAAATTAGTAGTTGTTGTACGGTTCAAACGGATATATATATTCTATCTGTTATAAGCTTATAAAGAGTTTGAACTATTAACTGATACTGTGATTAGACTCAAGCAACTACGGATTAGAACACCAATATCCGTTTGCGATTATACAACACCTGGCCAAAATTCCTCGAGGCTGAAAATTCATCAGCCCTAGGAATTTTTTTATTACCGATCACTGTTCTGGATCAAATAGGAAAGTGGGGTCGGTGGTTAAGTGAATCCTCCTGTTCAAGGATCTTTTGGTTCGATTAGGAAATATTGTATGAAATTGTTTCATCGATGTGTTTACGTTGCCTTCCTTCCTAGCTTTTGTTTAAAGGTTCTTCCAACGGTGCAGGGTTAGTCAATCGCGTCATCAAATACACACACGGAATAGAATACCGTTGCTTTGGACGGATACGACTGGCTGGAAAAAAGGCCAGTTTCCCTGTTTCAAATTACTCTCAATGTCAAAGTAATACGTAATAATTCTGTAAACTATACGTGTTCTCCCTGAGCGCGTGTAGGTTGTAGACTGCGAGTTCTCAAATCAGCCAATAGCCATGGACCGGCAGAATCAAGGGTGCGCTCCCGTGTTAGTTACACCCAGTCTCCATTTCCTGTTATTAAACACATGCTTCCTGGCATCCCACCCAAATTTGTGTTAATTCATTGTAATATTCTACTATCCACTTCAGGCTATCACCTTTACCAAGTAGCTGCGGTTAGAGGTTGGATTGAGTTTGGTCGATCGGAGTACTCAAGGGCTCCGTTCAAAACTGCGAAATTAACTCTTGTGTTTTTGTCCAAAGTTTACCGCACTCCGAAACCACCGGATTCTCTCTCCAGATTCGTATTGAGATTGCTAGATACTTCGATTTTTGACGACTTGCCTTTCTAAAGCTTCTACTGTTGTTTTACATTCTATATGGGTGATTGGAATAAACCGATAGACTCTACTTACTCCATTTCATGGTTTTTTATCATTCT
Organism: Ogataea degrootiae; assembly: GCA_019232045.1. NCBI lineage: Eukaryota > Fungi > Ascomycota > Pichiomycetes > Pichiales > Pichiaceae > Ogataea > Ogataea degrootiae. The sequence continues at coordinate 6,429 of JAHDIT010000105.1, forward strand.
TCAAATCAATTACTGATTAAACAGCTTCAAACTAGTTGGTTAATTTAGAACTTATATGGAATTCGAATTCGTTACCGATCTTAGAATAGTTATTCTCTACTTAGATTTTATTATGATATATGAGATAGAAAACCATCGGAGACCGGTTATTGTGTATATGTAAAAGTCAGGCTATCTTGTATCCGTCCAGACTACTCAGTACAGATTCAGAAACCGGGAGATTTAAAGGCCCTTCAAAACTTGTTATTCCAGCCTGTTTGCTAACTAACTATGATGAATGAGATGTGAGATCTCGGATATTCCGTAGGTTGTCAAGTTGTGTTTATCTGCAATCTGGGATATCCATCAATCGTCAAGGTTATTTACTAAGCTTGTTACTGGTTGACGTTATCGATACTCATTGAATTCAGTATCATTGTATATGTTTTTTCTATCTAATGGTCTCTGGTTCAAAGCTTTATGTGTGAGGTACAGATTAAGCAAAACAAATCAATCGTGACGAATAAGAAGAATTATTAGTTTTGCATCCTACTAATTGTATTTTTTTTATCGATATATACATAAGAGGGCATAGGTTTTCTGAACGTACATTCGCTATCTACAGTTCACCTGCATACTTTCAAATCTCGCATAATCGAAATCATTGAGTATATGACATCATTAATGAATCGTGGGAAAACTCTTGAACTAAGTTATAGTTAAATATTCTAGTCCATTATTACCATTCATTCCGCATTTAGACAGACAGCTTTGTTGAACCCCTGCATAAATATAAACACTGGGTCAAAGTGATGGATTGTGTTGAATGTAGTCCATAAGGTTTGAATATATTAATAACTTTCAAATTCCAATGTGTGCAGTATCTTCATGCCTTAACTACTTTTTCTTTTTGAATAAGCCTACAAGCATGGATCCTAATGATTCCGTTGGAATCTGATAAATAGATTCAGGAGAACGTTGATATAGATCACCAAATTTCACTAGATTTCCCGAATCCTTAGAATCAGTTGATTGATTCACATCAGGTTTCACTAGATGTTTCCTTAATGCTTCCATCAGCGTTGGAGCAACTCTCTTATACGAGCTGGATCTTTCTTTATCTGGCAACAAATAAAGCTTTTGTGATGGTAGGGGGGATTGTAAGTTGTATCCGCGTATAGTATCGTTCAAAGATCTAATCTTGGTTTCAAGGTAACTTTGTTGTTGTTTTTCCCATTTAGGACTACGCAACAACTTTCCTTTACCTGTTTCTTCTGCAACTATATATTCTTTCATCAAAGTAATTTTCTCGTCTATTGTAGCATTTGGGTGCAACTCGGAAATTAAATTCACCGCTCGTAATCTCCATTCTTGGTCTAGGTTTTCTCTGAATCTTCTAGTGAGTATATTAACAGAACCTTGTTTTTCAATCCATGGTGGTATTGCATCTTGCTTCTTCAATACATTATTAAGGTGATATTCGGTTCTGTCTATATATGCATTGGTGGACGTAAAATCGCTCGGTAACGGCTTATGTCTCGGTATATTTCGGAAGTCACCTCTGTTTTGAGCTTCTCTAATTTTTTGATCAGCAAGGGAACTAATTGAGTTGTCAACAGCTGCAAATGAATCATTCAAGAATAACGTGGGGCCAAGTAATCTTTCCCTGTATCTCTCTCCAAAGTCATCTTCGTCTTCAAAAAAATTCTTTACTTTTTTCTTATCTTCAATTTTAGATATTGAGTAATCCAATGCATTTTCTCTTGCGTTGTTAAGTCTTTGTTTGACCGATAATTTAGGGGTAATAAGCGGCTTAGAGTTACCCCTGGATGATGGTTTTCTTAGTGGTTTATATTTATCATTCAACATTCTCAATGAAGCATCGTATGTATTTTCTTGCCCCGTCCATGCTTCAGCACTAGCTATTTCTCTAGTTTGCTTCCCAGCATACGTTGGAATCTTACTTATTCCGATTTCCTTTTGGTACTGATGTTCAAAGTTATTTGATACAATTTTTTCTATCTTATTGTGTAAATTGATTTTATTATAAGGTAATGCATCTTTTATATACCCTGCTTTATGATCATCGGGGGTTGGTCTTGCATCTTCAGCTAGTTGCTGTAACTTCTGTCTGATTGAACTAAATTCTTCTTCCTGATTTTCTCCAACAATTCTTTCATTTTGTTTAGGGTCATCGTGTGTATCGGACGTTATTGTACGGTTATTTCTGGTTAGTGACAGTCTGATAACATTGGCTGATGATGATCTTAACTGTGTTGGGATCTTGGTCATATTCGAAATTTATCCATGTATGCACGGAATTAACTGAAACTATAGAAAAAGTTTTTTGTTTGAGTTATCACAGAACTCATTGAATTGACTCAAAGAAGAGAAATTGTTCAAACATATGAAAAGATCTTTGTCCAATATGTTTGATACTGCAAATGCATTAGAGTGAAAATGAAAGGTAACTTTATCCATTGGTTTGATCTATGAATAAAGAAATAAGCGATCTGGTGATGGCATGTATCCCATTTGCTCAGGTTAATGTTTTGTCCCATTTGTTAAGGTATTTAGCAGATCATGACATTTTTTGTGTTGTGTAAATGTCCTCCTGGCAATTTTAAGTCAACTCAAATCAGCATTCTGGCTTCGAATTTCAATTAACTAAAGGTTAAATATTGATTCAGGGTTTAATAAATAAATACTAGCAGTTCAAAGTCAAATAACTAAACACATTTAAGTAATTTTAAAACTTTTTATTACATTACCGATTTCTTACAAGAATTAAGTTGCATTAACTTTAGGATATTGAACCATCAAACTGAGAAATACCAACTTTGATGAAATGAGTTGCATTTTAACAAGAGTCTATTCATTCATTCATTACTTCTTGAGATGTATATTAGGGTGTACTCTGCTAACAGTTCAACATCCCAGAATGTTTTAATTACGGACTAGAAAAATCACAAAAGTTCAAGGCCAATGGATTCAAAAAGCAGTGAAAACAGAGAATCTCAACCGTACCCTTCTACTACAACCAATCGAATATGTATATACATCATATGTTGATCTAGATAACTATATGACATACTCCTCGAAGGAGCAAGTCCCCTTTTTCTCTTCAGATTCGTCCTATCTCTGATAACAGATACAGAGACCAGATGAAAGAGCGGCGGAAGGCAGAGATGGTTGGCAAGAAATGCCAAAAAAGCATCAGAGCTTCCGCATTTGGAATTTTTTATTCCATTTTGGTCTTTAAACAAACCTGCGATATTAGGATCCGGATGTCAATGGAACTTCAATAACTTCAATGAATATACCTGACCTGGGGTCTCCTTTCGAGACAGGAGCCAACAGCTGCTAATGTATTGGCCGAAGAGAACACTTCGAGGGCTAAAAACCAGGATTTTGAGCCCTCTCTTTTGTCTCCTAAGCAGACAAATAAAAATATATACATGTATGGCTATTACAATTTTCCCCTTTGGTGTTGATGTTTACGTTATTCCATTAGCATTAATATCCTTCGCTAGTACAACATATTACGAGATTTAATTGTGGCTTGTCCGAAAATGTAGTGAGATTTTGGAAAATCTGTTTACTTTATTCCTGCTAAGCTAAATTAATTGCATAGACAATGATTCTTTTGTGGAAACTCGGATACGAGATTTTTTGCCTTTGTTATCCATGATAGCTTCTATGCTTTATACTTCTATGTATACATAGTATACTTCTCAGCTGTCTCATATTATGGTGCGGATTCAGGCACGAATATATAGAGTATGCAATTGGCCTAATTGAAAAGGGTAAAATCATAACAAATCACTCATTAGCCTACTGGTAATCTCTTGGAGTTTAGCTGGCTGGTCGATGGACGACATCATATATCTAACTTTATTCTTTATCAAACTTGGATTTAAGAATTTTTTTGATGAATAGATATATGACATTTGGGGTCACACTTCAGTAGTATATATATAGACGGACATTAAATTTCAAAAAAAAAGGCTCACGCTGCAAGTACTAAGATGTAGGGTGTTTTCTTAAAGATTTCTTTTATGTACCGTAATTAAATTACTTACATAGAACATATTTTAGTGATTGTTTTGTTTTTGTTACATTCCTGAGGCAAGATAGATAGATACCTATCATCTAGTGATATTTTCCCGATGTGCTGCTATATAGAGAGTAAATACATTATTCGGTGTCTGACTATTGTATGGCAGCACACAATGACGTTGAAGAAGGTTAAACAAAGCACCCCTCCGATAAGAGAACAAACAAAACTCCCAAGCGCAGTTATTTCAATAAAGTGTACATGATATAAGCGCTTACGTCAGTGAAATTTGCCTGATATTAGATAGACGAATTACCGGATTCGGGAAAATAACAACACACAGGGCTACAAAATCATATCCTGGTTATTAAGACTTATGTCCGGAAAACGCAGGTTTACCCTGTTGTTGTTATTTGTTTCCCTATTGTGTTTTTTCTCTCATACCAATTTTAACAAGCAAACAAGTGATATATTAATATAGGGCAATTCCAATTGATTATTTTTTTTCCTACTCTTTTTATATGTTTTTTCTTCTCTTCTTTTGTCCTTTTGTTTCCCAATCTTTGAATAAGTTCAATTACTATTTAATCAATATAACATCAATCCTATTCAAACAATGCTATCCTACGGTGATATTTCTTTAAGAGTTGTCAACTTCTGCTTCTTAGTCATTATTGTTGGTTTAACTGGTTCGTTAGCTGCAACTGCTGACAACCATAACCCACAAGTTAACTTCTGTGTCTTTGCTGGTGCTTTTGGTATCTTAACATCTTCTTTGTATGGTATTGCTGCTTTCTTTATTTCCTTCTTAAGCTCTCCATTATTCCTATTCATCTGGGATTTCATAAACATGGTTTTCACCTTTGCTGGTGCCACTGCCTTAGCTGTTGCCATCAGATGTCACTCATGTACCAACCAATCATACTTGGATAGTAATGCTGTTACCCAAGGTTCCACTGACAGATGTAGAAAGTCTCAAGCTTCAGTTGCTTTCTTATACTTCTCATTCTTTGTCTTTTTGTTCTCCACTGTCATGTCATCATTGTCAATTTTGAAGAATGGTTTACTGGGTTCATCTTCAAGATCTCCAGCCAGAACTGGTGTCCCAACTATGTCTCAAGTTTAAAGTCAAACTTGATTAACATTACTTGATCGCTTTATATGATATCCGACTACAACAGATCACAATGCAAGAACTACATTATTATCCAATATCAAGATGAAATGTTTTTTTTGAATAAAACAATTTGCTTTATTATTAGAGCAACTATTATATTCTTTTAATTTTTTCACTTTTTATTATTCCTAATTTATTTTCAATTGAAGAGTTCTTTGCTTCAATGAAAACCAAAAATTTGTACTATTTTTTTTACGAGAAAAGAGATCAATTTTTGTTCAAACTTTTTTTTCCCACATTTCACCTATATTTTACTATTCGTTCGTTCTGCTTGCTACATTTTTCTTTAACAGCTTTAATGGTTATTAACTATATAACAGCTATTTTGAAATTGCTGCTTTGCCCTTCTTTCTCTTTTTTTTGTTTGTTATTTTCCGATTCCTTTCCCCATTTATGATACCGAAGGGTATTTTTTATATGTTGAAGATATCCTCCATAATACATATTAGTACTTCTTTGATTTGATTATTCTACGTGTAAAATCTAACGCATTGTGACATTGCTGTGAACGAAACTGGTGGGTGATGTATGATTTACCCCCTTAGAGCGTTCGGCCTTGGGAAACTTTGAACTGAGTCATTAAATCCGAATACAGAGAGCATTGGAAAGGGGTGGGAGTCAATTGCAATGTGCGATTGAAATGACCACAGTCAATCGATGCCAACCCCCCCATTCTAGAATTATCTGTTTAAGTGAAAGGGGTGGTTTGACATTTTATCGGTCATGACTGTATACAGTGATGATCAGCATCCGGTTAATTAAGGGCTAGAGTGTAGGTAGTGTTAATGAGGTAATTGACATCGGCTGACAAATTTACCGAGATGAGAGGGAAAGTCTGGAAATTTTAAAATTATCTCATTCCGACTTATGACGACGCAGATAATTTAATCCAGATTGGTCTCTTAATCGGCGTTTCAGTTCAATCCGTATTTGTGGGCACGAGAGGCATCGCAGAAAATAAAAGATATATGGGCACCGAATTGGTGCTTTGGTATGGTATGCGCTTTGGAAACTGGGTTATTTATTCACGTCAGATAGGACTTTGGGATTAGCCATATCTAATACTTCTACCAGCTTTCTTTTCGGGAAAAGACAGTAGAGAAGGGCTCAGCTTTGTTTTTTTTCTTCACCCAAGTATATTTGTGTTCGCCAGGCTATCATTGCTTTCAATAAAATGTCCACTTAAAAGTATCAACTACAACTTTCCCTGTATTTGAGGAAAATAATCTTCTGTAAGATTGACTTGACCAGGTATGAAGGAGTATGTGGGAATTGACTGATTATATAATCTATTTTTTAAAATCTGTTGAAAAAAATGTATAGAAGTTCTTGATTAGGCTGTCAATTATATAGACAGATATAAAGAACTCCAGTGACTTGTTAGGATTAAACCACCACCAGCATCTGATGTATACACTAACAGTTATCTTAGCTTTGACATGAAATACTATAGAATATATAACCAATAATGCTATACGGAACCAGAAATGAAATTTCACTTTTACCACATTACATCTCAACAAGTCTCCGAATAACCCCAACTAATCATCAACGATTTCTTTTACATAAGAAAATGATGCTATATAACAATTCAATAAAAGCCAGAATTTCAGATCTTCATGCTGGGTTGTTCAATAACGTTCGAATTCCATTCAATATAAGGAGCTATACTGCTGTTTTCCCATATGAACTACCGTACGACGCTTTGTTGAAAGGCTGGTCCCTAGATGCTATCAATGGAAGGTTGATTAGTCCAAGGATCATGAATTTGAGGAGCAGATGGCCGTTATGTTACACCAACAAGAGTCTTTACGAAGACTTTTCAACATATGAGTTTCATTGTTCGTTGACTCCTGTTATTGCATATGAGACATTGGAATCAATGGTTGAATTCAAGAGAAATTTTGATAAGTTGATGAAAGATATGGATGAAGAAGAAAAACAAAAGGTTCATATTTCATTCAGTGGCAACCTTGAAATTTTTACTAAGGTTAACTACGAAAAATATTTCATGGTTTTCCCAATAAGTCAAGAAACTGAAGATAGTGTGAAGAATCTTCATGAAAGGTTAAACGGGTTGAGATTTTTACAAGATGATCTGGGATCCATTAGTGGAGAAAGTACTGCCCAGGAACAAAGAATCAAGAAGTTGGAAAGATTGCATATAACGACTGGGATATGTAGTTTACCTTACAATGAAACAGATAACCATTTGTTTGGAATGTATGAACTGTATTATTTAAATGAGGTTTTATTAAAGCCTAAAAATGAACTATTAGAGAGATTTGGAAAAGATTCTAGCAACAATGCTTTGAAATATATTAGTGATGTTGAGTTTAGATTAACACAGGAGGAAATTGAGGAGTTGAAGTTTGTTGCTTCGGAGATAATGTTAACTACCACTGGTAGTCAACTAAGGTATAAGTTGAAATAGTTGTACATATTTAAGTAAGTAGTGTCATTAACAGCATATTTATACACGCGCCACATATTCTTGTGGCTAATAAGAGAATTAAAATTGCACCGTTTAAACTGTTGTGATATTATCTGTCTGATACAAAATTACCTATGTCATGTGAGGCGCATGTGGCCCTATACATGTGGCGCGGTAGATTCTGAAAGGTTCAGTGAGCGTACAGACAGACTTTAGTCTTCGATCTGAACCAGAAGGTATATAAGTTAATGAGAGCTTTCTTATTCAATAAAGCTCTCTATACTAAATAGTTTTTTATGTACTTCCAGTTCTATTTTAGTAATCAAGTTTATAGGTTTTCACTATTGAATAAGAATTATACATTTTTCTATCAGAGTATAGAACCTGGTTCGTGGCTCATCATAGGCTATTACTTAATTTATAGTAATTATGGATGTCCATCTAGGTAGTCTTCCTCATTAACATTGACTTCCCTACAAGATGTAATGACAATCCGCTTTATATTCTTCAACATAAAGTGTGGCTGATGATGCTTAACCTGTTGGTTGTCGGTGCAGAGATGCAAAAATCTGGGAAATTTTCAATCTGTTTGTTTATCTTTTTCCGAATCAGGAAATAGTTCTAAAATCCTTTCTTGAAAAGATAGGATTTAATTAAGTCCACTTTTATCCAGATAGCTCCAGTTCTAATAATGTCATTGAATTTTGTGCATCAACCCTAATAACAGTAAAAAATATCTACTGATTCTTTCCTCCTGATTCACCTTCTTCTACTGCTTTGTTTCACTTTGAATGTCAATCAATTCTCCTTTTGGGCAACCCTAAATTAGTTAGACATTTTATTTTATTCCAATTCATTCAATCAAGCCAGATCTTCGATCAATCTAGAAATCAATAGCGCAAGATTGCGAACAAGCAAAGTCTATCATTATAAAGATAACAAAAATTAAAAGCTTGATTTCATTTTACCTTTCAAATCTTTTCACAAATAAAAGATACAGGAGGAAGACAATTCAATAAGGCACTATTAGAAGATACAGACAGTTAACTTCACAAAACTTGTTAAAAATCAAAAATAGTAGCTTTGGAATCCCATATAAGAAACAAAAAGATTTAGAAATGACAAATTGGCAAATGAGCAACCCGTTCATTGATTCCGAACCTTATTCATCCGCTTTCAAAACCTTACCGTTACCAGACGACAACTTTGGTTTTGATCCTACCACCCATAATTCAACAACTATCGCTACGGCAACCCTTATTTCAAAGAATCCATACAATGAGCATTTAAATAGAATGCAAAGCACCCAAAATCACCAAAACCATAATCCTAACACCCACCATCAACAGCAGCACCAACAGCAATATCAACATCAGCAACAACAGATGCAACAGCCACCGTACCAAGGTTCTTCAAATGAAGATATAGAGTCAATTCTCTTTGATCTAGGTATTTCGGAGCCACCCCCATATTCGCTATATGATTTGACACCGACACAATCAAATACTCAAGATGCTTTTGCAAAAAGACATAACAGAAAAATCAGCGGTTCTGCTATCTTTGGCTTTGTTGGTAGCGGTACAGACACCCAATTAGCTATTCCAGGTATTCCGTCTACTTCAGTTACTATTCTGAATAAGAAACCACTTTACCAAGAAATAGATAGATTTGACAACATTGATTTTTCAAAACAACATCAACCAATATTCCTTGATGACGACTCGATAGTCAATAGTTCACAAATAGATCAAAAGATATCTACTATTAATCATCAACATGCTGCAGTACAACCAAAGGCTGAAAAAACTCAACCAGACTACTACTTTACAGGTGATTCTGATGGTAGGTACAAGTTCCCAAGAACCAAGGCACCTTCTCCTATCGTCAACAGTTATTCTGCTCAAGACTTAAGAAGCTTGAGACATATGCACCCTGGATTAGAAGGTTATAGCAGTGAGGTTTCTACTCCTAAGAGGACATTAACAGAAAAGTTGACCAGTTTACCAACGAAAGAACAACAAAATGTGATATCAGAAGGTGAAGGTCAACTTTACGAAGATGAAATTCAAGAAATTGATGAGCTACTAAACTATACCACTAGCAGATCGTCATCTAATACACCAATTATGGATTATATGTCAATGCAACAACAACAGCAACAAAAACAAACCAACGATACTATCCCAGAAACTAAGTTTTTACCGTCAACTGGATCTCCAGCTAAGAACAAGGCTGTTGTTGGAACGCCATTCAAGGTGAAGAATACGTTTATGGAGCTAAACACTCCAACCCCACAAAGCACACCATCTAAGTTGAGTTGGACTCCAACCTTGATCACAAAGAAAAACACATTTTCGGAACAAATAATAAAAGAACAAAGTTTGAAGTCACCAACAAGAAAAAAGAAGCCAACCATCACTTCAACTTTAGAAACTGGTGCTTTGGATATTCACTTTACGGGACCAGATGAAGAGGATCGCTACTGGTGTTTGTTTGATGATTGCGGGAAGCCATTCACCAGAATATCCAACATTAGAGCCCATATTCAAACACATCTGTCAGATAGACCATTTACATGTGATATCTGTAAGAAAGCCTTTGTTAGAAACCACGATTTGAGAAGACATTACAAGGGCCATCAAGAGTACACCAACATCTGTCCCTGTGGGAAGAAATTCCCAAGACAAGATGCACTGAAGCGCCATAGAATCAGAAACATTTGTAAAGGTGGTATACCCGATGAAAACGGTTTGATTAAAAGGAAGCCAGCGAAGAGCAACATATTTAAGCAAACTGGTTTATCTGTTGATAACAACAACAAGAAAACTAAATCCAAAAAGCTTCATCCTGAAGTTAAGGATAAGTTAGTTAATGATTTAGATAACCGAGTTTCACAAGATCCTCCTTTGATGTCTGGTGATATTACATTGTTAACCCCTATAAAGCGGTTCACTCCTCCAACTACGAACATTCCAACCTACAATCTACAACAAAGCGCTACAAAGGACAACTATTTCGGCTATTCCAGTAATCTCGATTTTAACAACATCGAACCTGATTTTTCTTTCAGTGTCGACGACTATGGAGCTGGGCAGGCTGCATAATTGTTCCTCTTGTTACTGTTATTTGAATTTCATGTTTAGTTTCTGTCTTGGGTCTCTTTTTTTCTTCGTCATATTTTGGTGCTTTTTCTTTTATCGCTTACTTCACTCTGTATTATTCATAACTTTTGTCTTTTATATTTCCGCTTTTTACTTCTTTAACCTCACTAGCCTCCTCTTCTTTTTGCTCCTTTGTTTTCCTTTTGTAGATTTTTGAATTTTTTAATATGTATTTTCTTTTGTTGATCTATTTTATTTAAAATGCATTTTTTTCATTTTAAACAGGGCTCCTTAATTATTAAAGAATCGGATTTCAGAGCTACCTACCCTTATCTTCATCTAAAGTGAGCTGTCCACTTGTAAGCATTCAAAATGACTACAAAATACGCTGTTTCAGCTTGATTCGAAAACGTTTTATAGACTCAAAAATACAGACTATATAAAAATATATAAAATTAAAAAACAATAAGCAGATATACAATAAACGTTTAGTAAGGAATACCGTTTGTAATTCTTTGGAACTCGTCATAAACACCAGTGGCAAGACTTTCAAATGATTTCTTGATTAATCCTCTGATATACTTAGCAGCTTCCTTATCATTCTTTTGAGGAACAAATCTTGCAGTCAAATGCTTAATAGTGGCTGGTTTGAAACAAGGTAATCCACTGTCTAACATTGGAATTACGGCTTTGATAATTGTATCCATGTATGGTCTACAAGCAAGGAAGGACTTAACACACAGTTCTTCGAACCATTTATAAGCTTGGGTATTAACAGAACCACCCATAACGCTCACCATTTCTCTGGTCAACTTGAACGGAGATTGTTCAAACTTGACACCACCAGGAACGATATCAAAGCAGAAACCAAAATCAATATGTAAAATATGACCATCACTGTCATACATAATGTTACCATTGTGTCTATCCTTAATTTCCAACAAGTAAGTGACGATGGAGTAAGCAGCTAATGACTTGATAAAGTTATTTCTTGCTTTTTGGAATTGTGGGCCACTTTCAGGACCATATTGACTGATGAAGTATTCGTATAAACCATTGACGGCTTCTCTACCCAACATATCTCTTGAGATCGATTTGGGTAAAACATCAATGATACCACAACCAGGAGCAGTGGCTATAACTCTATTTGGGAATACAAAAACGTCCAAACCGGCATCAGTCCAAATGGTTCTGAAGATAGAGATTAGTTGCAATGCTAAAACATCTTGTCTACAATCATCACCGACCTTGAAAATGGCACTTAAATCTTGAGTCACAGTTTCTAATTGTTCTTCTTCGCCGTTAATTGCAAGAACTTCTTTTTCAATCTTAAAAGTTGCCATAAATGGCGCTTTAGCATGGGATTGTAATGGTCTACCCGACTTTCTGTTGATATCAACAACTCTACCATCAGGATTACTCGGCAAGTAAACACCTTCTTCAACTACAATCGACGCCATCTCTTCATCAATCTTGGCCTTCTTCTCTGGCTTACTTTTCTTGATATAAGGTTTTAACTTACCGGAAATGCCAGTAACTTCACCAAAGAAAGAGAATTCCTTTTCGTAATACACACGGTCTGCAACTGAGAATGACTTAACCATATTATCCCTAATATCATCTAAAACGGGTTTGATATCATCTGGCATGGTCGATTCTTCATCCTTGAAGGAATTAGCGGCCATGTTCCAGATAATTTGATGGGCAAACAATTGAGAAACGTTAGCAGTTTTTAAAATGAAACGTCTAACGTATCCCAGCCGACTATCGTATCTTAAAGCTTGAACAATTTGAGGAACGTAGAAGAAAGTTAAATGAGCGTCAAAGCTTTCAAGAGATCTCATGGTGTATTGCAAGATCAGGGGATCTTTATTATACGGCGGTAAGAATAAGTTGATTGAGTCAATTGGTGAAGCGATACTCCATAAAACAATAACATTAGAAGAAGATGATGGCTTTTCAGAGATTAAGTACTTCATAGAGTTTGGATCATCAATTACACTGAATGGATGAGCAGATACCAAAGATCTCAAGGTCTTTTCTAAGGAGAAGGCCTTGTAACGGTCAACTAAGTGTAAGGCTAGCTTTCCATTGATGTAAAAAGCTTGCTTTAAAATAGTCTCGTCTAATTTATGAGGACAGTATCTACCAGTTGTATCCATCGGATTCAATGGATTTAACCACGAGGCCAGGAAACTGATTTCGTGGTCAAGCAACAGCAATAAAACGATCCTTTTGTGTTCGTAGATTGAGTTATCGGAATACTTGAATTCACCAAAGGTCCTAGCAACTGTTGTCAAAACACTGAAATCCGCTCTCATCTTCAATTTGTTGTTACCAAATGGGGTCTTGTGTCTTTCAGTAAACCAAGACAGGGCACCATCAAAGACAGCACTTGTCAAACTTGAAACATCTCTTGTCTTCAAACTTCTGTGAACTTTCAAGACGTTCAGGGCAAAACAAATCAATTCAAATCTGGTCAATCTTGCAAATGGATGTAAACTAGCGTGAGATAAACTCATTAATGCAATCAAAGTTGTTCTGGTAAACATCTTTAAAACATGGTCACTTTGGAATTTTGAAGCTTCGAAATGAGAAGTAAAGAAACGAATCAAAAGTAAGTGTGGCTTGATTTGGTTAGAAGCAACTAAACCCATATGATCAATTTTTTCCTTGCTTGTTGGTAAGTATTCCATAGTGTTATATCTAGAGTCGTTAATATCAAATTTCTGCGAATATAGACCCTTTTGTAATTTGACTGTTTGTTCAAAGTTGGACAAAATCTCGGATAAGACCAAACTGGAGTAATCTGGTTTTTCTTTCATGATTGCTAACCATAAACTAATCCCTAACTCAATATCTTCAGGGGTGAAACGAATGAATGGAATGGAAACTATATCGCTGATCAAATCACCAGCACAATCTTCGGACATCACAATCAAACTACACAAGTCTCTTAAAACAGCAGCCAAAGTTGCAAACGGAATCTTCTCTTGTGCCAGTAGTTTGTGCTTCAAAGCTTCCACTTGTGATCTCAGAAGGTCATAAAGCGAGCCGCTGCTACTTGAGTGAAATTCAGCAAGCTTGCTAACAAGATCTGTTCTCATACTATTTCTCCATGGGAATTGTGACAAGAAGGATACAGTAGTACTAATCTTGCTGGAAGCAGAACCTTCCAAAGAGTAGAGCTCTCTGTTAACGGGTAATATTTTTCCACCCATCTCTAACGCAAATGAAACACCAAAATTGACCTTTGAAGGAGAAGTGAGCTCAACCCTGGAAATATATGATTGTAATAAAGATTTCATATCCTGCTCACTTCTCATCATACCTTGATAAATCCACTTCTTAGCGCTAGTTGTTAGTTTGTCAAGAGTTGAATGACGCCATTTGTAGTTATCTGATAACAATAATGTAATATCCATTAATTCCGACTTAAAAACGGTGTTTGGATCGTATTCATTTGTGTCAGCATCAACGACACTTTGGAACATCAAGGCCAAGATTTCTAATAAGGCGAACAAACTAGCCTCATGACATGAGATCGGAGGACATCGAGTGATCATTAGATCTGCACATTGAAAGGCAGTATTTTGCAGACTGAAATCTCTGTGGCAACAACTTATAAAGACTTTTTTCAGCTGTTCGGTAATCTTTGGAATAGTGAAGGAGCTTGAACCACCGAGTTGAATACGCTTAACGTATAGTGAAGTTACGTAGAAAGCAATAGAACCCATGAAATCTTGAAGACCAGCAATAGCAACCGAGGGGTCTGAAAGGTATTCTAATGACGTCGAACAATCACCTGATTCGGCACGTAAGCTTTCAACCAATAAATTGGAGGCTAAAAACATCAACTTTGGTCTAGAAATTTGACTTTCAAACATCTTAGCATCGATTAGCTTAGTCGTAAAGATTGATCCAAGGATGTCTTTGTGTAGCTTCTCAGTATGTTTTGAAGTTCCACGTCTTAGAATGGTGTTCATTTCAATTGAGGTTTCAGTTCTGTTCCAAGACGACTCGGAAGCTAAAGCAGGAGAATTATGTGCGATTCTCAGTAAACTGTAGCGGTTTGCTTCAGCCAAGTCAGAACCATACGAGAAACCATGGATACATAAATTGAACCAGGCATCCTTGAACAGGCCGACAGTTTCTTTATTGGTTGGGATACGGGGAGGTTCATCAACTGGAGGTAGTAAGTAGGCAAGTGGCTTCAAATACATAACGATTTGTGAGGCAGATAAAGAAACATCATTGTTGGATCTGTGGTGTTCCAAATCTTCAATGTCACCTTTGGTAATGATAGCGGATAGTAATTCATGTAAGTAAACTGTATAAAGCTCTTGAGAGGATCTTTTCTTAACTGCACTTGAGAATCTAACCCAAAGCGAAGTGAAGTGGTTAACCGTTTCAGGGTCTTTAGTTGGGAAAGATGACAGGTCAAAGAAGTATCTAACAACAATTAAAAATTCTCTCTTTTCCATGACATCAACAAATTCAATCAATCCTTCCAACAGGAAAAAGTTCAATTCACCTGGTTTTTTCATAATCTTTTGTGATAAAATGGTAACAACTAGAATATTGATAGACTCATCATTTACATTTTTAGCAACTTCTAAGACTGCAGTGATAACGTTTTTGAAAACAAGAGGTTGAGTCTCAACGGCAATTGATCCATCATCAGTGTGAATAGTGGAAGCATAGTTATTTTCAGAAATAGAAAATGAAGGTCTCAAACCAACGATTTGGGAGACATTTTGTTTCTTTTGTTCTCTTAACTCGGAGAGAATATTAGTCAAACCATAAATAGAAGAAATAACTTCATCTGGTGAAAGATCGTTTAAGCTGTAAGATAGAAATCGAGCCAATCGCTTAACAACATCAGTGTCCAGAAGTGGGAGGCATAGCACTGACGGGAAACATCTGTTCAAACGTAACCCAACAACGTTATCTTTCCTTGACAATAAAGCTGCTGAAGAGAAAACACTTGGTAACAACTCAGAGTTGGCCATTTCAACAGCTTCACTACCATTACCTTCGGTATTCTTGTAAATCTGCTCCAAATAAGAATTAACTAAGCCAATAGCAAATGCAGAATCAAAAGCTGAAGTAATGTAACCAAACGAATATATATCTAAAACAGTAGCCTTGATTGAGTAACAAGTATTTCTACGTCCAAATGTTGAGGTGACAAGTCTATCAGAACCCTGGTTAATATACAAGGAACATTGAGTGCTGAAATTAGTGAAGCATTTGACTGTCTCCCTTTGTTCTTCAGTTAATGAATTCCGATAGTTGCTAGCCAAAACAAATCCAATCAACGATTTATCTGACGGAGCGCCAATAATGTTCTTGAAATATTCAATAGCCAGCTTGTTCAATAAAAACATAAAGAACAAGGATGAGAGTTCATATCCATAATCTTCAAAACTTGTCACCATATCAACATCCATAACATCAGAGATTGACGAAATAGTGGATTCAACGGTGGAATAAAAGTTATCGTTTAAGTTATCAACAATGCTTTCCAATAGATTTGGAGTAACTATGGAAACATTCTTGGTTAAACCTTGTAAGAATCCAACCAAGGAGAAATAACTTGATAAATCAACTGGACCAGTAAAGAAATCAACGTACTGGCGTAAGATAAAACATGACTTTTCCTTCAAAGATGGGAATGAAATGCCAATGTTAGAAACACCAACCACTAATTCATATGTCAGTTTTGTCCACGGAGTTGGATATAAAGTCTTAAATGAAACTTTTGATAAATATTTTTGGTTTGTTGCTTCAAGTAAATAAGTTTCAAATATTGATAACAAAGTCTCAGCTTGAGTTAGATCTTTGGTGAATTCCGAACTCTTACATAATGCAATCAAGATTTCAATCTCATTGTGACTGATTGGCTTTTCTGACAAGCTTGCAGTCCTTGTGGAAGCCAACAAAGTATTAAAAAAATTTGCTGTAGGCCTTTCCTGGCGACTTGGCAACCCTGTTTTCTTAAAAGAGTTGCATGCAAGCTTTTCAAGCGACTTTAAACGAATTGAACCTCTTGGAATACTATATTTCAATGAAAGTAAACAGTGGAGAAATGTTAGTAATCTTGAAGATGAACTATCAATTGATGGTGAGAAACCAGTTCGAAAAGAGCAATAGACTTACCCTATGAAATCCATGTTTATGGTCCTTGTCAAAATTCCTTTAATGAGCTATACAGCTTTGTACTAAGAGTTACAATTGCTCGTCAACAAAAGGGTTCAATGTATAATACCGTCAACGTAATTCAATATTGGAAAACACCGTTCATACAAAAATACAAGGTACGCGTGCAGCAGATTTCCATACAGCAAATCCGGGCGCGGTAGGTTATTTACTAAATTCTCTCTTGTCAATAATGAACATGTATATCATAGAAAGCATATATAAGAAATGATGATCTTTTGCTAAAAAGCTGAAAAATTAATCTACACATAGAAAGACTGAAAGCAAAAAAAAAGAAAAAAAAGATAATAGAAACGAACAATACCAATACTAAAACAGTGCAATACAAAACGAAACCCAGGAACAAAAAAACATTATTAACGGTAATATCACTACTCTACTTTCTTCTTCAAACCAACAAATAAATAACAAGCTTATGAGTAAGTTTCAATAAGGGTGTCACGGAGATTACCAGCAATTTGATCTGGTTGGGCATCTTGTAATCTGAATATACTTTCAATGACTGATAATTCTGGGGCAGTTGTATCTAAACCAGAAACAGCTAACCAATCGTTCACAACCATTCCAGCACCAACGACGGAAGAACCACGGTTGACGGTACCCGCAACTAATGGAACTTGTAGCAAAGAGGATAATTCTTCTTGATCTTGAATAGATGTTTGAGGGTGAACCAAACCACCTTGGTTTGATAAAGAACAGTAGGAGCCTACAAGGACATTACCAGCAATGGTTTGTCTGAAAACTTCGACACCTAAAACATCAGCGATTAATTCTTCAGTTTCTCTTTCAATATCTGGGTGGACTAATGCAACGTAATCGTTACAACAGATAACGTTACCTAAAGCTGATAATCTTTCTTCAACTCTTTGAATTCTAACGGAATCTGGTAAACTGTTTCTCAAGTGCATTAATTCTTGATCAGTGGTTTGTGTTGGAACTAATAAACCACGTCTGTTACCAGCAGTCATTCTACCGACAATTCTGGTACCAGCAATGGTGGTGTGAACAATTGGGATAACATCACCAAGTTCAGCTTCAAAAGCGGAATAAAAGTTTTCTGAACCACCAACGGCAACTAAACAGTACGAGTTGGTTAGTTTAGCAAAGACACCAACTTCATTAGAATTTTCAAACTATATTAATAGGAATATGAAATGTTAGTCATCAGATGGCCATAGATATATATTAGAGAGGTATAAATAGAGTTATAGTAATCTATTCTTAAATAAACTTATGAAAGCATTGATACTTACTTGTGTTCTGGAAGCCATCCTTCAAATTGTTTTATACGAATTTCTTAATTAGTTAGCTATATGGAAATAATAAACTTATAAAACCAAGTAAATGTAATAATAGCCTTTTCCAACAGGTTCTAAAACGTTCCAACCTCTCCAAGTCATAAAAACAAGTACCCTTAAAACGAATCATTTTCTCTTGAAAATTTTCTGAAGACAAAAAAAAAGTTTTGTAATAGAAAAATTACGTAAGCGAAGAAAACTACTTAGTTGAAATCCCGATTCTGCAAATGGAATATGGAGTTAAGTTGGCAATTAAGTAATCATTAATTAACAGGAAAAGTATATAATAGAGTTAGTTAAAAGGGATAAAAAAGAACTAAAGAAATACCAAATATAAACAGCGTCAAATATTGCAAGCAAAAAACAGAAAAACAGTAAACCTTGAAACCTAAGCCTAATCTAAGTCAGGACCACTACCATAGAAGCTCGAGTCGTACTCTTCATCGGCATCATCAGTCCAATCTTCAACATCGACATCCATAGCTTCATCTTCGATAGGATGGTTTGGAACAACAACGATACCTCCTTTGTCAGTGGTGATTTGAACCTCTTCCTTATCTTTAACTTGGCCATTTAAAATCATAACTGCTAAATGGTTCAAAATGCTGTTTTGAATCAATCTGTTCAATGGTCTAGCACCCAAGTTTGGAGAGTAACCATGTCTGCACAAGTACTCTAAAGCGCCGTCGTCAACTTTCAATTTTATTGATTTGGCATTTTCTTCGAATCTTGCTTCAATCTCGGCTAATCTGATCTTAACAATCTTGGAAATAGCATGTCTTGATAATCTATTGAAGACAACAGTTGCTGAAATTCTGTTCAAGAATTCAGGTCTGAAATGAGCCTTAACGGAGGTCATAACAAGGTTTCTAGTTTCATCGGTGATCTTAGAGCCTTTAGAAGCATTGATATATTCAGCACCTAAATTAGAAGTCATAATAATAATACAGTTTGAACAGTTGACCAAAGTACCATCCGAGGCAGTGATTCTACCATCATCTAGCATTTGTAGCAAAATATTTAAAACTTCAGGAGCAGCTTTTTCAATTTCATCGAATAAAATAACACTGTAAGGTTTTCTTAATAATTGATTAGTTAACATACCACCAGCTTCGTAACCAATGTAACCGGCAGTAGTACCAATCAACTTGGAAACAGAGTACTTTTCCATTAATTCAGAACAGTCGATTCTAATCATGGCTTTTTCATCGGCAAATAAGAAACCAGCTAGCTTCTTTGCTAACTCAGTCTTACCAGAACCCGATAAACCTAAGAACATGAACGAAGCTGGTTGGTGAGGATTGGCTAAACCGGATCTTGATAGTCTAATGGCATTAGAAACAGCTTTAACTGCTTCACCTTGACCAACAACAGCAGATGCCAATTCCTTTTCCATGGTAATCAACTTGGTGTTTTCAGCTTGAGTTAATTTAGAAACAGGAATACCGGTTAATTTGGCGGCAGTTTCAGACACTTGTTCTGCACCAACAACGTTTCTAACCATAAATTCTTGAGATTTTTCTTCTTCTTCTAAAACCTTGCCCTCTAATTCTTCAATTCTCTTTTTAACATCAGGAATGGCAAACATTCTTAAATCTGCTAAAGTTTGAGAATCGTGTCTTCTTTGAGCATCTTGGGCTTTGACCTCCAAATCGTCAAGCTTCTTCTTAGCGGCAGTTAGTTCTTCATGCCCAGCCCTTTCTTGGTTGAATTGTTCTCTTAGTGGTTCTAATTCTTCTTCCAAGTTTTGTTTTGCTAATCTAGCTTGTTCTAATCTTTCTTTAGTGGAAGAATCAGCATCTTGATCTCTTTCTAAAGCATTGATTTCAACTTCAAGTAATTGTAATTGTCTCTCTTTGGAATCTAATTCTTCTGGCTTAGAATCTCTAGCAACAGAAACTGCAGCAGCAGCTTCATCAATTAAGTCAACTGCAGAATCAGGAAGTTTTCTGTATGTCAGGTATCTTGAAGCCAATTGAGCAGCAGTCACCAAAGCACTATCCAAAATTCTAACACCATGATGAATTTCATATCTTGGTTGCAAACCTCTCAAAATGGCAATTGTTTCTCTAACAGTAGGTTCAGGAACGTCAATTCTTTGGAATCTTCTTTCGAAAGCACCATCTTGAGCAATGTATTTTCTGTATTCAGAAACAGTGGTAGCACCAATACAGTGAATCTTACCCCTAGCTAAAGCTGGCTTCAATAAGTTTGCAGTATCACCTTTACCATCACCCATAAGCATATGAATTTCATCAATAAATAAGATGATCATACTTTTGGATTTTTCAATATCGCTTAAAACACCTTTTAATCTTTCTTCAAACTCACCTTGATATTTTGCACCAGCTTTCAAAGCACCTAGATCAAGAGAAAACAATCTAGAGCCTTGTAGCACTGTTGGAACATCGTTATCAATGATTCTTTGAGCAACACCTTCAACGATACTGGTCTTACCAACACCAGGATCACCAATTAAGCACGGGTTAGATTTGGCTCTTCTTGCCAAGACTCTAATTGCTCTTCTAATTTCCTCTTCTCTACCTATAACTGGATCAATCTTACCTTGTAAAGCCATATCAGTCATATCAATGGCATATTTTGATAAGAATTCCATTTCTTCGGAAGAGTCTGCTTGTCTAGAATCAATCTTTTGGTCGCCTCTTAATAAAACAACTTGTTCTTTTATAATGTCAATTTTAATACCAGCTTCTTTAAAAACACTTTGAACGGAACTATCATCTAGCAAAGCAAATAGTAAATGATCTTGGCCAATGAATGAATCTTTCTGTTGTGCTTTGACTTTGTTGGCCTTAGTAATTATATTAGCAGCTGAGGAAGACATTGATGGTTCAGTATTAGAGCCTCCCACACTTGGGAGACGAACTAAATGTTTATTAACAGTTCTTGAAAATAACTGCCAATCGAATCTAGCTCTTTCTACTAAAGTCTTTAAATAAATTGGTTCGTCGCCTGCCGCTGTTGGAGTCATGGCAGCTAGGAAATGTAAAGGAACTAATTGGGCATTTGAATTTTGCTTGCATAGCTCCTGGGCATTAGTGACAATCTCTAATGCTCTATCAGTAAATTGAGTGGAGTCCATTTTGTAGTAGTTGTAGTTTAATTTGTATGTACAGGAATAGTATTTTCAATTTAATCAGAAAAAGTATTAAAGAAAGAAAGACACTAGGAGGGATTCACAAGAGGAAAAAGACGAGTGATATATATAGCAATCAGGTAGAATGTGTATTCGAGAAATCAGGCAATATAGAATACAATAAGATGATCAGTGGTAAGGCCATTCGTATTAATAGATGTCTGGTGAGCTCTATTGAAGCAACCACTCCAACTTCTCCAGATTTCACCAGATTGAATTTTTTGGAGCAAAGTCGGGTTGAGTCTCGCACGTTCTGGAACCTTCGGTTGAAAGGCGGTGCAGCTCGCTCTTTCTGTTATTTCTCTGTGTGCACAGCCTTGAAGATGGGAGAGAGGAATAATGAGTCTTGTCATGTGACCGGAATTTGCCTGCCTGTTTGAGAAGCTGAGAGTAGAGTTGGGGAGGTAATGATACTCCAATTATTATTGTATGCCAAACAAAGGAGCCATTATTAGATATAATTAGATACTGTACAAGCGTACCATTTCTTGGGCTGCACGGGTTAATAGTGTGTCCTTATATTCAATGCTGTATTACTTAAATTATATTTCCTCTAAAACAAGTATAGGTATGAAACAACCGATTAAATTAAGAGGGTAAAATAGGTAAGTAACTAACGGACATAAAGGAAAAGAAAAATATACAACGAAATAGACAAAACGGCTTGTGGTTTCGTCCTAAAGACGTCGAGAAAAGTTTATTACATCCGGAAATTTATTTTCCTAGGGGCTTAGTAATCCAAGCAATATCCGTAATCTCAAGTAAAGATATATTATGATAAAGCACCTTTCAAAAGTTCAACGATTTTTTCCGAAGGAGTAGAAGATTCAATTGATGCGTTTATGATACCATCAATTGCAACCGTAGGTGTCACATGAACACCTACAGTTCTATGGTATCTTGTGAAATATTTGACATCTTTACCCAACTTATTGCCTAAATTAGAAGGGGATCCATCCTCATTCTTCAGAAGTGTCAACCACTCCCATAACTTGTCACTTTCGATAGAATCTAAATTGTCAACCGCTAGTTTAACCAAAGAAGTGGTTAATTCTTTTCTTGATTTATCAAAAGTTTCAGTATCGTAATAACTTTCAATGTTGTCGCATAACACTCTAGAGAACTTCCAAAATTGTGAAGGGTATTCATTGGCAACAGCCAATGCAACTTCATGCATCGTTCCTGAGTTAGTGTGATGCCATGGTTGGATGACGTTCATAATAGTTAATTCAAATTGATCCAAAATGGATTCAGATTCTAATAATGGGATGACTTCATCATTTAGTCTCTTGAATAGTCTGCCAGCGAATGGACAGTTGTAATCCATGAAGATCTGAACTGTGTGTTTTGATAACGAATCTACTTCCAAAGTCTCTGAAGTTTGGTAAATGTGAGATTTTTTGAATTTTGGCGGAATGTTGACCATCTTGTTGAGTTTAATATTTGCTATCTATCGTTTTTGGCCAAGTTTGTATAGTTTAAAAAAGTTGGAAAGGAAGAGATTGCAAGTAATTAAATAGTCAATCAAACACCGTGAGTGCGATTCAAAGAATCTGTGGAAAGCTACAACAAGACAAAAGCAAAGTCCGGGGAAGTCTGGGAGAAGGGGACGAGAGATGTAGAAATTAGCATGTGCCGTGTCACGTGATGAGAGTGTACCTTGTATTTGATCACGTGGTTGACCTGATTTCTATTTGCGCGGCGGTGATTTGGCAGTTTTTTTTTTTGGGCTCATTTGTAAGTGCACCATCAGATCACACTCCATTTCAAACTAAAATAAAACAAAACAACTTATGGGATGTAGTATATCGTAGGTAAATGTCTGATTTGTGAGTAGATTCCTAATATACACCAGTTGTTGTTTCGTTTTTAGATCTCAAATTTATACATATAAGTTTGAACTCCAATTAAATTGCATAACTCTCGATGAATCTGTCTGTTTAACTGATCCTTCACTCTCTGTATAGAATACCTCTCAAAGATCACTTCAAATACTCAAATATAGTGCTGTTAATGTCTTTCTATGAGTTGCAATTCCTTACTTCACTGAATTAATACCATATCATCAATACCACTCTAACCATTTACATTCCATAGACCTTGGAAAAAAACACCAACTCGCTTCTACATCAGTTGAATCCATTAAATAGCCGACTCTATATTTAGACTTTAAAACAAAAAGAGAACATTTAATAATGAAATCATCTCAATCTTCAAGAAAACCGCCATTAGCTAAATCTAAAAGTTATAACGAATCGTCACCGTCGGTCACTTTACCATCTTCCAAACCAATAGCTCCAAGTATAATTTCCATGTCTCCTCCGTCTTCAAGAGCACCATATAACATGCCAAGAACAGCAACGCCACAGCCATCTTCATCCTCATGGTCGAATAGTGTTGTTCAAGCTGGTACCAAAAAATCTAGCACTAACTCAGGTACTCCAATTTCCAATCCAAATCCAAATTCAAATTCAAATTCAAATTCAAATGCAAATCCCAATACAAATACAACTAGCAGTAGACATGCGGATTCTTCTCCAATAAGGTCCCCTCCATTGAAGGCATCCAGAATGACACATGCAACAACTACAAATTCAATTATTAATAAGTCATTATTCAGTCAAAATTCAATACCAGAGCTTCAATTTAATCATAACTCACATTGCTCTTGTGGTCAATCTTGTCAATGTACATTACAATCTCATACAAAATTCCCAACATATGGAGCTATCGATGAGGATTTATTATCTGATCAAGCAAGTACCTTTTCATCAGGTCAAACGCAGCTACCGCCTTATCAGACCGCTCCCAATAATTTACATTCAGGAGTTGTCCCTCATAAAAAGTCACCGATTGGAACTATAACAATCAAACAAAAATTACCTTACTATTTACCTTGTTTTTCGTGGATTCCAGCATATCAAAGAGATTATTTCTTACGTGATTTGATTGCTGGTTTATCTTTGGCATCCTATCAAATCCCATTAAGTATGTCATTTGCCACTGCTGTGGCACATGTTCCTGCCGTTTGTGGTTTATTAGGTTTATCGATAGCTCCAATAGTTTATTCGATATTCGGAACAGTTCCACAAATGATTGTGGGACCAGAAGCTGCTGTTTCTATGATTATTGGACAATCAATTGAAAAAATAGTGAAGCATAACGCTGGTGTTGATCCAGTTGATATCCTTATCGTTTTAACCAGCTGTTCAGGTGCGATTTTGTTGGCATTTGGTTTATTAAGGTTTGGATATATTGACAACGTTCTGTGCGGTAGTTTACTAAAAGCTTTCATTTCTGCCATTGGTTTGAGTCTTATTATAAATTCAATCATTTCTATTCTTGGTTTATCTGCTATTTTGGATTCCTTGCCTGCTGATGAACATGTCCATTCTACATTTGAAAAATGTATGTTTATCTTCAAGTATATCGATAGATACCATACGGGTACGGCTTTTGTTGGATTTGGTGCACTACTTGTTTTAATTGTTGTTAAAGAAGTCAAAAAATTATTTGTTGAACGAAAGTTCAAAAAAGCCAGTTTTTTCCCAGAAATCCTTGTTGTTGTTGTTTTGTCAACTTTTATGTCTGCTTATTTCGCTTTCAACAAACGTGGAATTAAAGTTCTTGGTAAAATTAGCGTCGATGGATTTGAGCTAAGGCTTCCATTCACGCAAGATTTAAGACCGTGGTATGCTGAATTGTTTGGCGTTTCATTTATGTGTGCAATATTAGGTTTTTTTGAAAGTTCTACTGCTGGTAAGTCACTGGGTTCGAACGGTGCCACCGTTTCATCAAATAGAGAATTGGTTGCATTGGGTGCTGTTGGGTTAACCATAAGCTCGTTTGGAGCTCTACCTTCTTTTGGAGGATATGCTAGATCCAAATTGAACGCTATCAACGGAGCTGAGACCCCAGTTGCTGGTCTTTTCATGGGCTTATCAACTTTGTTTGTTACTTTTTTCATGTTGAACTATTTGTACTACTTGCCTATCTGTGTTTTAAATGCAGTGACTTTTACTGTTGGTTTATCGTTAGTTCAAGAAACTCCTAAAGAATTGAAGTTCCATTATAGAACCAAAGGTTGGAATGAATTGTTGACTTTTGTCGTTACTTTAATTGCATCATTGTTTTATTCAATTGAAGTTGGTGTTGCTTTGGGCTGTTTCTATTCTGTTCTTAGAGTTATTAAACATTCAACTAAATCAAGAATTCAGATTCTGTCGAGAGTGCAAGGAACAGACACTTTTATCAGCTCTGATTACGATGATTATGAACAAGATACAGATGTTGCCAACAATCCAAAAGTTCCAAGATTGATAATTAACGGCTATAAAGAGTTCCGTAAACAATTCATAGCTGATAAAAAGGCATCTTTATCGTCTGATCATCCGCAAATGGCAGACATCACTTCGGTAGTTTTATCACCGACAGATTCAGTTGCAACCACTAGTAGTGGATTGGAGTTGATTGATAGAGAAGGTTGTTTGATTGTGAAAATCCCTGAACCTTTAACTTTTACAAATTCAAGTGATTTAAAATCACGGTTGAAAAGATTAGAACTCTATGGATCTGCGAAAGTTCACCCTGCCGGTTTCAAAAGAGATTCACCTTCAGTGAGACATATTGTCTTTGATTTGCACGGTATGACATCGATGGATTCTTCAGCTGTTCAGACCATGGCGGAAATCGTTGAATCCTATCAAAAGAGAGCCATTAATGTCTTTTTCTGCAGAGTTTATAAGAGCGTTAAACTACATGAACGGTTGCGGTTGTCTGGTATTGAACAATTACTTGAGAATTCCAAAGGTTTACAAAATGGAATTAAACAGCAGACAGTTCCACCATACTACGATGAGATTTTGGATGCTTTGAAAGCTATCGACAATATAGAAACACCTGCTGTCGAGGATATGTTTGATATAATGAGTTGTTATTCGTCGTATGTATTTGATGGTGTGTAGTCTAGACTTTATTTTCAATAGTTTTGTGTACTAATACATAGGATAAGGACTAAGCCTTTACCATGTGACTATAATCATCTGACTATTAAAAAAATAGCGGTGTTTTCGGAAGAAGCGAAAATTTGGATTTTTGTATCGGTGATCTGAAAGTGAAAGCGGCTCTTCTAAGCAGAAAAAGGGTTCACTTCTGTATGTCTGTCTGTCGGTCCTTTTTTGTGTTTGGTCTTTGTCTTCTCCAGGATGGTGTTGAATAAGTTGACGAATATATGCATATCTATTTTTTTTTCTTTTCTCTCTTCACTTGTGTCTCTGCTACTTGTTTTCGTATTTTATTATATTGGACAAAAATTTCATCCAGCAGGAGTTCACAAAACTCAAATTCAACTCATTACCTATCGAGAAATCTCCTCGTGTTCAATAGATTTTAGTTCACTCTTTGTTTTTTCAATCTACATATCTCTACAATTTCCATATTATTCCGTCTTAGATACTCCTTTCAATCAATTGTTGGTCACGTATATAGTATAATCAAAAAAACACAGGAACAACTTTACCATCCATCATGAGATTGAATACTTCAACTTGGTTCCAGTTACAGGTATTACTAGCATCGATTGCAACTGCCTCATTCTCTCCAAAAGTCTCCACAAACACTTTCCAAGGCGCTCCCAAAGACATAGTTTATTTTGAAGACACTCCAGTAAGTATTAATTTCAACTATTAACTCTTCATTATAATGTTGATACCTGAAAACTAAATCATACTAACTCTGTTTCTTGTCCTTTTAGAACGTCATTTATCACGATTCTGTGACTGAAGAGCTATATATTTCACTTAACGATGGTGAATCATGGGAACCTGTGTCATCCATCAACTCTAAAACCAAGCAGTCCGGTGATAAAATCAATCAAATCATTAAACATCCATTTGATAAATCAAAAGCATACGCCCTCACAAACGACAAAACACATTTCCTAACTACAAATTCCGGTGAATCATGGGCACCATTTTCTACTTTGGAAGACCCAGCAGGCAAGATCTTAGCGTCCAACGTTGAAGATGAATCTCCATTGGCTTTCAACTCACTAGATTCCGATTTGGTTTTGTTTGCAGGCAGTTGTGTCGATAAATCTGAATCCGGGTCTGCTACTTGTAACAGACAATTCTATTACTCTAAAGATAACTTGGGTTCATACTTTAAGTTAACAGCTGCCCATTCTTGTTTATTTGCTAATTCTGCTTCAAACTTGGATTCTAAAGTCTCGAAACAAAACATTATTTGTGCCATTGATACTGATACCGGTTTGGGTTTAGTTTCCTCAGATGACTTTTTCCAATATACCAGGTACTTAGTCTCCAAGAAAGGCGGTATGATCTCAGGTACTGAGTTATTAGGTGCTGCAGATGGTTACTTGTTAGCTATGGGTGGTAATTTTATCAAGAAAGATGCTAAATTTGTTTACATTTCCTATAACGGTGCCGATTGGGAGGCTTTCCAATTACCACCTGACGCTTCTATCGCTTCAGGTATTCAACTTTTAGAATCAGTTAGTGATTCCATTAACATCAATGTACCAAAAACTTCTAAAACTGGTCAATTGCTTGGTGACAACAGTTTAGGAAAATTAGAGTTGAGATTGGATAACTTGAACCAAGATTCAGAAGGTAACTTAGATTACGAAGCTTTAGAAGGCTTAGCTGGTGTCATCTTATCCAATGTCAAAGATTCTTCTGACAATGTTCAGTCTAAAATTTCATTCGATAATGCTCATACTTGGAATTCAGTCAAGTTGGATAACTGTAACTCTGACTCTTCTGAATGTACCATTCAATTACATCACACTGTTTTCAAAAAGATTTCAGGTTTAGGCTCATACTTAGGTAAATACTATTCATCAAAGACTCCAGGTGTTTTGATTGGTGTTGGTAATACTGGTAAATCGTTAAAGAAATATGCTGACTGTGATACCTTTATTTCTACCAACGGTGGTGTTTCTTGGTTCAAAGCATTAACTGGTCCACATGTTTTTGAAATTGGTGACTCTGGTTCCATTATTGTTGCTATGGATCACTCTAAATCTGGTTCTGATAAGGTCGTGTACTCTTTAGACTTTGGTAAGACTTGGAATGAAGTTAAATTAGATCAAGTCTACTTCCCATCTTTAGTGACGACTACTTCTGATTCCACTTCAATGAAATTTTTGATTGCATCTAAATCATCAACTATTGCACTTGATTTCAATGGTGTCTACTCAAACTATTGCAAAGCCAATGACTTTGAGCAATGGTCTATTACCGACCAAACTTCTCAATCCAATTGCATCATGGGTAAGAAACAAACTTACAACAGAAGAAAGCTCAATGCTGATTGTTCCGTTGGAAGCTTATACAATGAGGCTTTAGCTACTGAATCCGACTGTTCTTGTTCTATTGATGACTACGTCTGTGTGGAAGGTTACTATTTAAAAAATGGTAAGTGTATTATCAACAAGGTCTTAGAGGAACAAATCGTTAAGTCTCAATGTACCAAGGGTGTTAGAAAGTACGAAATCCCAAGTGGTCTAGCTTTGAAGTCAGGTAACTCTTGTGTCAAGGGTGAATCTAGTTTTGAGCCACTCGTTAGAGAATGTCCAGTTACTGAAACAGTTGGATTAGTTATTCAAAGAGCTGAAGCTGGCGATGAAGACGATTCCGATGCTCAAAATCCAGATGAAAGAGAAGGTGCTCCAGAAGACTCCAAAGATGGCAAAAATGATGGTAAAGTTAAAACTTCCTTGTTCACTTTCAAAGGTACTGTTAAAGATTACATCTACTTAGAAAAGAAGATGGATGATGAATCTCCAGATGAATCATTGATGGCTTTAACTTCCCAAAATGAAGTGTTTGTTACTCACAACCAAGGTTCTAGTTGGGAAGAAGTTGCTCCAGATGATGAATTCTTGGGAATCTACTTGAACAAATACAACACTGATCATGTCTACTTGTTGGCCACTAATGATAAGATAGTTTATTCAAGAGATAGAGGCGACAATTGGAAATCATTCAGAACTCCATGTAAGTCAATTCCAGGTGCTACTCCATTGTACTTCCACCCAGAAAGACCATCTTGGATGATTTATGTTGGTCAAGAAGGTTGTGAAGATTCTTATTCTCAAATGTGTAGAACTGCTGCTTATATCACTAGATCATATGGAAAAAGATGGCTTAAGTTACAAGAAAATGTTGATAAATGTACTTTTGTTGGCGATCTACAAAAAAGAGCTGATCCAAAGTTGGTCATTTGTGAAAAGCAGGCTAATGAAGCTACTGGTTTCAAATCTTCTTTAATTGCCTCAAGAGATGACTTCAATAATGAAAAGATCTTCTTATTGGAAAACATTGTTGGTTACGTTCAAGTTGAAAACTACTTAGTCGCTGCTTCTGTGGTTGGGGATAACGAGTTGAGAGCCCATGTTTCTACTAATGCGCTTGATTGGAATGAAGCATTCTTTCCACCAAATTTCCGTGTTGACAAACAACAAGCTTACACCACTTTATCCGGTGCTACCAAATCCATTTTCTTACATGTCACCACTAACCCAAGACAAAACACTGAATTCGGTTCAATTTTAAAATCTAATAGTGCTGGTACCTCTTATGTTTTAACTCTTGAAAACGTTAACAGAGACTCGAACGGTTATGTCGATTTTGAGCAAATGTCTGGTCTGGGAGGTGTTATTGTTGTTAATACTGTTGCTAATGCAAAGGAAGCTAAGCAAGGTAAAAGAAAGCAATTAAAGTCTATGATTACACATAACGATGGTGCCCAATGGGATTATATTCAACCTCCATATCTCGATGCTGCTGGTAATAAGTTTGCCTGTAACGGCAAGTCTTTGAAGGACTGTTCTTTACACTTGCACGGTTACACTGAAAGAGAAGACTACAGAGATACTTTCTCTTCTCAAAGTGCTGTTGGTATGATGATTGGTATTGGTAACGTTGGTGACAAATTAGAAAACTACTACGATGGTCACACTTACTTAACTAAAGATGGTGGTCTGTCTTGGAAAGAAGTTAAGAAGGGTGTTTACATGTGGGAATATGGTGATCAAGGTTCTGTTATCGTTTTAGTTAATGGTAAGGATAACACCAACACTTTGTCCTACTCCGTTGATGAAGGTGACACTTTTGTTGATTTTAAGTTCACTGATGAAGAAGTTACCGTTCAAGATATTTCTACAGTTCCATCAGACAACTCTTTGAAGTTCTTATTATTTACTAGAGTTCCATTATCTAGAGGTGATAAAACTAGAGTTTTCCAAATTGACTTCTCTCAATTGTTAAGTTCTAAATGTAACATGGATTTGACTCATCCTGATATTGATGACTTTGAATTATGGACTCCAAAGCATCCATTCCAACCAGATAACTGTCTCTTTGGTCATGAAACTCAATACTATAGAAAGGTGCCAGGAAAGTTATGTCATGTTGGTAAGAAATTGACCCAACCATTCCAAGTTGTTAGAAATTGTGCTTGTACCAGACAAGATTATGAATGTGACTTTAACTATTACAGAGATGAAGATGGAATTTGTAAGTTGATTCCGGGTCAGACTCCACCAAGTCATGCAGACGTCTGTCTTGTTGATGACCCACCAATTGAATTCTTCCCAGCAACTGGTTACAGAAAGATTCCTTTGTCTACCTGTGAAGGTGGTAAGCAGTTTGACAGAAGCAGTAATCCAATCCCCTGTAAGGGCAAAGAAGGTGAATTCTATAGAGAGCATCCTGGTAAGAGTTGGTTCGCCGTTCTATTGATTTCGGCTACTGTTGTTGGTATGTTTGCTTTCTTGGGTAAGTTTGCTTACAAGATTTATCAGACCAAGTATGGTGAAATTAGATTGGATGACGAAGGTAACTTCAGTATGGTTGAAAATGATGGTGATATCCTATCTCAATTGAAACAATTCACAGGTTCAACTGCTGTCACTGTCGTTGCTTTAACTTCCCAAGCTGTTAAACATACTTTTATGAAGGCTAAAGATCTTCAATCCATGCTGAAGTCAAGAATTACAGGTAACAGATACAGCTCTGTTGACGCATACACTGTTCCTGATGAATTTGATAGAGAACAAGAAGTTGAAGAAGAGCAATCTTTACGCGAACAAAACTCTGCTTCTTATCAGGATGACGAACCATTATTCAGTGACGATGATCAAGATTTATCCACTGTTTAATTGAACCCTCGGAAAAATAAATATGAAAACAAAAGCTAAACATAAACAATCTATTTTGCTCTGATTAAATGCATTTCTTTAATTTAATGTTCATATTATCATTTTCGTGTTTTCTCCTATTGTCACTATTTTCTGCATTCTTCCGTCTCTATTATCTTTATTTATTTATAATAGATTATTACTATTTATAATTTGCTGTTTTTTTTTCCTAATTTTGAATTTTCCTTTTTTGTATATAAGTTGCGATTTCCTGCTTAAGGTTATTTGAATAATAGATAAGTATACAATAGTATCAGAACAAATTAATAATGTAAACAGATTTACTTTTTAGGTTTCTTCGCTGGTGGTTCATCATCATCGTCTTCGTCATCGTCTCCCAAATCCAATTCTTCACTACTAGTACCCGCATCTTCGTCATTGTCATCTCCGCCCAATCCAGGTGCAGCTTCTGTATAGTATTTTGTAGCATGAGGAAATATATCTTCACTGATCAACAAGGCTAAATCTTCTCCATGTCTGTATTCCTTGCCTGGTCTTTCACCAGTCCAATCGAAAAATGCGAAGAATGACTTCATTCCAATTCTATAATTCTTTTTGTCTTCACTTGATAGTTTTGCAGTCTTCTGCTTTTGTTTTATTAATTCAGGGTTAATCTTTTTGAATTCACCTGGCCATTCAATTGAAGTTTTCACAGATTTCAATTTCTCCTCGCCTGTTTCTCCATCGTTGAATTTCTCAAACAGCTTCGTCACCGTTTGTGTTTCAATTTCACCGCTGCTGCACTCAATTTCAAAAATTATTGAGAATCTCGATAAATCATCATTATCACTAGCTAAATAATCAACATAGATGTTCTTGATGAACTCAAGGTACTTCATATCATCTGTCTGGATGTATTCCTGGAAATCTTCGTGTTCAGCTAGGACAATGTACCAGAACTTCGGTATCTGAGAAACCAATGCACTTCTTTGTGAGAAAATTGGTTTAGTCAATTTGATTCTTTGTATCTCTGCTCTTTTTTCAACCTCGTCCATTTCAAGCTCGCATTGGGCAAGTGATTTGAATACTTGTTCTAAATCGGTACTGTATTGGGTTGGTTGATGTTAGTAGTCTTGTTATAAAAGTGCCTGCATTTGAGTAAAAGTTGACTCATAAATAAAAAAGCATACTCTTCTTTGTGTTCGACCGACATATTTCTCTGTTTGTCTAGTGTTTTGTTAAAGTGTTGGGACGTTAGTTGGTCAGACAAACATCTATCAATGTGTCAAGCTAATGGATCGATTTATCAATCCATTCAAATTCAAGAGAGAAGAAAATCTCAAATTTTGATCTCTGTAAGCCGCACAAAGTCATTTTTCCCTTGTTTCTGTTCTGAAATGAGTGGAATGGAACGGAGAGCCATACAATCAGTCAGCAAAACTCTATTCAATACATAGTTCTTATATATACAAATCGCTATTTATCTTCTTCCTGTTCATCGTTTTCATCATCTGTCAAAATGTACTCGTTCAAGATTTCCGCCTTTGTAGGTCTTCTGACAGGCCAAGCGAACGGTTTCTTTTCACCAGAGCCACCCAAACTAACAATGCAACCATAACACAATGGAACAGTAGGGTTAGACTCGCCCAACTCAACTCCAGTAGCTCCCGTTGTCACTCTTTGTTGGTCTTCTTCAGGTAAACTATCCAGATATTTCTGGAAGTTCACTCTTTCCTCTTCTTCCAGGACAGGCGCACCTCCATGAACCGTGATCTGTTCTAGCCATCGTTTTGGGTCATTATACAGCGGTTCTTGACATAAGACACAGTTCCTCACTTGAAAGTCTTCTGATGTATCTGGATGAGTTAATTTAGAACCAATTTTAACGACTGTGGAAACAACTTCAGGGTATTCGATTTCAACGGTTTCGAAATATTCTCTAATCAACTCATTGATGGTTTTATTCTTTGCTGATTTCTTCATAATCTCCTCTTTGGAGTTAAAGATTTCAAACTGGTCTAGCTCCGATAGACTTGAATAAGCGTTAACTTCTGTTTGTAAAACGTCTCTTAATGGATGAATTAAATGTAGGGTTTTGTCCATAAAGGTCACTTCACCATCTGATAACTTTTTGGAAATTTCAGAACCTCTTCCTCTAACTGTTAGTGCCAATATGTCATCAGCCAATTTAGTCATTGAATGGCCAAAGATAATAACTGAACAGTCTTGTTCGATGGCTGTTCTAAATATTAATTCGGATGTTATGATGGTTAAGAAATCTTCCCTAGTTGACTTATTTGGACATTGGGATAAAATTTCAGAGAGTTTCAAATTGCTGTTTTCTGGGAGTCCTATTAAATGAGCTTCGAATTCTTTTCCCAAATGGATCTGATTCAATGAATTATCATTTATGAAAGAGTTTGGATCTAACAATTTGAATGTTATGTTTAGCTTGGAAAGAAGTTTCAAACCGTAAAACTCTTTTAATGTTTGAATCTTGTGTTTCGTATCTTTAATGTTTTCAACCAAGCCTTCTTCGTCCATAACTAAAACTTTCAATTTGAAGCCCATTTGTGCTCTTGTTATCTGTGATTGTTCTTCCATCTGAGATACTATAATATCCAATAAAACTAGTGATGACTTGCCTAAAGATAGTGGTAGTAAAACCGTTGGGGTCATAGCTCTGATCTTTTCTACGTCATTCCCGTATTTAACTTTGAATCTATCATCAAGCATTTGTTTTCTTTGCTTTCCTCTAATGAACCTGATGAAACAGTCCTTGCAAAAATTATCCTTTCTTGAGATGACCACAGAAGTACCTTCCTTGCATCTTTTACAAGGGGTGCCCAACAAGTCGTTTTTATTTCTTGCTGCTGTTGTTAGCATTATGTTTCGCTGTTTAATCTATAGTTGCTATTGACATATGCTTCTGGACAACTTCTTAATAACAGATTGAAATATCAACCAAACTGACGAAATCTGAAGTCAAACAAAATGGAAAACAAAAATAAAAATTTAATTCTTTTTCGTGGCTGTGCACTTTTGATTTCTTGTTTTGTTTCTTCTTTGTTCCATTCAACTTGAAGAAGAAGAAGACGATGATGATGGTATGGAGTGTAAACAGAAATGGCAATGTCAACGGTGGTGATATCGACTCTAAATGTACCGGACCTATCAATAAATTAATTACATCATGGCAGAATCCAAAGACCAACCAAAACAACCTACGACGTTCACGAAAGAGGAACTCGAATACTTGGATAACAAAACACTCCGTCAAATCGAACAAAATGAATCCAAAGAAAATACTGGGTTTGTTAAAAAGACAGAAAACAAGCAAACGGAAATCAAATTCTATCCCGACAGTCCAACACAAAGAGTTCATAAAGATAGATTTATAATCAAGGAACCTTCGAAGTTCTATGATCCCTGCCAAGAATCAAGTAAGATGGCAATTAGATGTATGGAGAACCACGATGAGGATTATAAAGAAGTTTGTGTCGAGTATTTCAAAGCGTACAGAGAATGTAAGAAGGAATGGATGGCCCAAAGAAAGAAAGATGCTAATAGTGGTGGTATATGGTGATTCTGTTTTTCTTTTCTCTTTGAACAGGAAATTTTTAAATTTCCTGCCTGTATTTAGCCAATTGGGAAAAGAATAGGTTTCCCTTAATATATACTGCCATATCCTAAATTACCTATAGTTGATATTAGTTATATTTTTCATTTACTACGTGACCTAAGACTTAAAGTCACTTTAAAAAGACCCTAAAAAACAATTCGTGAAATTAAACTAAGAAGAAAGCTTGGAAACAAAAAAGCTCAAAAAATCAATAATTAATATAAAAATGCAAAATGCAACATGCAAACGAAAAAAATCAGAGAAAAAAATAACAAACTAATTAAGTCCTAGTAATCCCAATGTAATCCCAACCGTGTATACGCATATATTAGCCTACTATATATGAGTTTGAAAAAATATAAAAATAATGAATAATAGTTGTACAGGCCAATCTTCATGAGTATTTGAAGGAGCAAAAAGATCCAAACAAGTTTGAATTTTCCTTTGAATTTGAATAATTTGGTTTAAACTTTAGTATTTTTCCTGAATCATAACTGAAATTGATGTTCTCATTGAAGAAGTTCACCAAATTGTCTTTGGCTTCCTGTTCTTTTTTTTGGAGGTCTGTTGACCTGGCTGTCGTTGCTGGTTCCTCACCTTCGTCTTCGTCGTAATCTTCTTCAACTTCGTGTTGCTTGTTCTTTCTTTTAACAAACCTGGCATTTAGTCTTGATGAAGATGGTAAAGTTGCTGGTATTCCTGGTAGCCGCGATGGATGATTTGGTGATAATAACGATGGTAATGAATTGAGAGATGTAGAATTGGTTTCAAATTGTGGGGGTCTGTTTCTGGATTTCAAAGAATATAGGTTTGGGTTTGTTAACAGATTCAACAATAACAATTTTTGGATTCTTATTTTTTCATCTTTTTTTTCTTTATTGATATAGTCCCTAAAGTTCAAGTAATGTTTCTCTTTTTTGTCCTTATTTTCTCCCTCGTTAATCTTATCACTTCCCACTTCTTCGTCATTGAATACCTTGTACAGTTTCAAAAAAGTTTTATAATCATTAAACAATTCTCCGTCGTTTTCCTCTGAACTCCAGTTGTTTTTATCTAAATTGGCAGGAATAAAATATAATTCACCAGTTAATCTATTCACTGAAACAAATATTCTGAGTCTCAAGTTTGACAAATTCGAATTCTTGTATAGTTTTTTAGCTAGTACATATCCCCTTCTGTGGTGTTGTTGTTCACGATCACGATTTAAATTTCTCTCGAACAATAAATTTTCAATTCTTCTTGATCTACCGCTGGATAGCTCAACGTCATATAGTTCGTCAACATCAGCATCTTCTTCTTCCTCTTCTTCCTCTTCCTCTTCCTCCTCTTCTTCACCAGGTCGATTACCGTCATTAAATTCGCCTAATAAATAGTTACGGATCACTTCATCATCGTCTGAATAATCAGAATCTGTAGATAAATCATCACGTGAATTACTGCTTTGGTCTTCTTGGCGCCTTTGGTAAGATGATTGTAAAATATGAGGGTTTGGATCGTATCTCCATTGTTGTCTAGAAACCAAAAAGTCTAAAAGTCTTATTCTTCCAGGTCTTTCGGGATCGCTGTACCTATATGCATCAGGATAAGCACCGTTTCCAATTGGGTTTCCATAAATAAATCCTCTCGCTGGGTCATGTCGAATTGGCGGCGGAGTTGGTGGGTGAGAAATGATCGGCTGATTATTATTCGAATTGTTATTAGTGTTAGAAGTGGTGGCGATCGATGATATAGAAGGTGGTTGTGGTATTGGCTTCAATCTTCTACGACGTTTATATCTCATATCATTTCTAATTTTTAAATCCTTAGATTTATCCTTCGAGTCTTTCATTAAATCATCCAAATCAATCTCCAATTTCATTAGAATAAAATTATCCAGTATTAAATCTTGACAGTTAGTGCAAACCAATAGGTTTTCAGGATTGTTGATTGTTTTTCTCCTGCCTCCAGGGGGTGTTGGTGGAGACGGCGTATTGACAAATTCATTGAATGGGGGTAAGTCAAACCATTTCGATAAGCATTTGAAACTGGAGTTTTTGTTCCCACACATACTGGAGACTTTATGAAATATAGAAGAGTTAGGGAATTTTGTTTCCTTGTTTTTCGCTATGGTATCTACTTTTGGTGCATTTATCTTTAAGTAACCAAATTTGTCTAGGAAGAATGGTTTCCAATTCAAATCTGAGTAGTTTGTCCTTTTGTGTCTTCCAATAAAATTTCTCATATTCTTATCAAAGCATAAACTATTTCGTAACAAATTACTAAAAATAGACGCCTCAATACCAATTTTACCAGTTTCCAAAAATCTCAAGTCATTATCCACAAAGTTAATAATTTCTCCAGTGAACTCTAGTGATGCTTTACCTGACTCTATCACACCGTTAACTTTCAAATCTGGTCCAAATAGTTCAGTAAACTTCAAAGTTGTTAATATATCATCGTCGTTTTTTATCGTATACGTCATACCAGGTTGTATGAAACTGGACTTCGATGGATTTGTGTGGCTTTTTGGTTTACCAAACATCTTATTAAAATCATTGTCATGATTATCTTTGTGTTGAGCTCTTCTCATTTGGTCATACTTTCTCTTATCTCCCAAGTTCAAATCGTCAATAATGGTAGTGGTATTTGCATTGCTATGTTCGCCCGTTCTTCTATCCATTAAATTTTTGTTCATTAAACTCATCAAACCAAATTGCTGGATTATAGTAGAAAGTCCATTATTGGCGTTATGTTCTGGATGATCTCTGAAGAACGAAGTTGAAGCAACAACCCTATTTTCATGAGCCAGCACTCTTGGAATGATACTGAAATCGTCATCATTTGACCATCTAATATGATCATGTGAATGATGTTGTTCGCTGTTGTTGTTATTTGAATCGTGATCCATTGATAACTCATTCAAATGCAAATTAATGGGATCTTGTTCTTGTTCTGAATTCATATCGCCTTGTTCATTTGATAGCAATGGTTCTCGTAGCTCCGATCTAGTCTCTCTTCTTAGCTGATTTAGCGAATTATTGAAAGATATTCGGCCAGGGTTTCTTCTTCTGTTTGCATTCAGTGGAATTCTCACTCTGAAAGCATTTGATTGCTCATTCAACCGTTCGGCATTTTGACCTGATCTCTCAGACCTACGTAATGGTGAGGGAGGTGAGGTTTGTCGTGTCTCTTGCTGTGGGGGTTGTTCGTCTCTATTGACCGGCATGATTAAAAGAGTAACGTTGTGTGTGTATTTTTGAATATTAAGGTATTATATAAACTTGGTTTTGGTTCTATTAGAAGCGAGTCTAGCAACAGTACAGTATCTAATTGGTAGACTTTTAAAAAGACTATAAATAAAAATATATGGCACCTCCTTGTGATTCTTTTATTTTCTTATTGAGCCGATCCTCTGCCTAGATCCATTTTTCGGTTTTATATAGTACGTTTCCTACCCCAAATTGGTCAATTGCTACAGTCAAATCTGGAGATACATCAGTGGACGATAATTGTACGCATTGAATGGAACTGGTCGATACTTTTTTGTAGTTTCTTCTAGATGTCAGAAACCACCAGAAATCGATGTACAAAACTGTCCTGCTATTAACCAAGCCGCTGTGGATGTTAACCGCTCGGGGAAACTTGAAGGCGCAAGAGAATTTGGGGATGGATTTGAGGAGCAAAGGTCAGTTGTTTTTACTCTAAGCACAGATATATATATATATGTTTATTTAAGATTAATGTTGCTGTCGGTGTTGAAAGCTAAGTGAATTCGGTGCAGAAGATAGGTGTATCAAAATATGTCATGTGAAGTTTAATTATAGGATCTGTCCTAACTTTTGGGTATATGCCACAGAGAAATGTTTCCTTCATAAACCCTTACAAAGCACACTTGGTAAGGAAATTAAAAGTATTTCAAGTGAAAACAGTGCTTTTAGTTTGAAGTTGATCCCAGAATGTAATTGCTTGGTAGAGAATATTGTTATTACTGGTTTATTTCTCTGAAAATAATTTTATTAAAAGTACTTGATTGTAAATTCCTGAAGACAGCAAAGCTTGTTTAGTTTCTTAATTTATATAAAAATAAAGGTTTAACAGCATGATAATATCAATTAATCTAATTTAACTCTATTCAAAGATGATCCGGTCTAAAAATGATCCCTAATACCAAATTTACACGATGTAAAAATTCAAAGTTAAAGGAGGACTTGTCATCCCTTAAAATAGACATCTTGCAGCCTTTATCAAATTGCCAAGAAAGACTGTAATTTTAAAACTTTAATTGTCAGAACCTCACTCTTTTTAAGAGTGTGATTCTAGGTATATGATTACAATTTGTGGTATTTATACAGTAAGCTA